>JAWWVC010000058.1:0-14105 GCA_033807815.1 Rumohra adiantiformis | reverse complement strand
CAAGCACATAGTTAGTGCAAATGGATCTCCAACCAAATACAAACCTACTCAACCCATTCCAAGATTAATGATCAAGCCATAGAAGGACTCAAGTACTAGCTCATCAGTTATAGTAGGTATGGAGTCACCAATGTGTAAAGAGCAAGCACATAGTTAGTGCAAATGGATCTCCAACCAAATACAAACCTACTCAACCCATTCCAAGATTAATGATCAAGCTATAGAAGGACTCAAGTACTAGCTCATCAGTTATAGTAGGTATGGAGTCACCAATGTGTAAAGAGCAAGCACAACTAAATTAGCAAAACAAGATGTAAAATATTATAAACAATCATATCAAAGTGTGAATCCCACCCATAAGAATGATATCAACCTTCAAGATGACAATGGTACACAAATTTAAAACATAGCTTTACTTAATAGGGGCCCACACAAACAATACAATGTCCCATCAAATTGTGAATCCCACCCATAAGAATGATATCAACCTTCAAGATGACATTGGTACACAAATTTAAAACATAGCTTTACTTAATGGGGTCCCACACAAACAATAAAATGTCCCATTAAACTCCAAGTTTGCTCAATAAGCCTAATCTTGATTTTCCCACCAAGTGTAAAAATTTCCCAAAACCCTTCTAGTGAATGCATTAGATGTTTGAATATTATTTTTAGCATAAAATCTCACTCCAAATGTGCAAGATTTCTTGTCATGAATCTAGGGAAGAAGTAGTCCTTAGCCAACACTAGATGGCTCAACAAATATACTACAAAGGAAGATCCATACTCTTACACTCTACTCTAGGTCATTAACAACAATATATGCTAGTATTAATATAGTGTTCAAGGCATATCAAAAACTTCACATCAGAGTTTGGATCAAATAAAATCTTTGCCAAGGTAGCGTGCAAGCATTGCTAGCCCATATCTTACCAAAGGAAATGCCAAAATAGAGGAAGACATTGCCACAAAATTAGAGACCTCACAAGCATCAAACTTAGTCAATCCTCAAGGGTACTTACCAAATTAGTTCAATTCAGAGCCACAATCATCTTTACCAATCAATCAAAACAAGAAGAATAGGGACATAACCAAGAATTGACTATTGCATGCACAAGATTCTAGGCCATCATGGGAGCCCTTTGCTACTCTCCACCCAAATGTGATTTTCCATGCTAGCCCTAGTCCTAGCTTTAATTTTCCTCACTTATGGGCGTCCACACAGCATGCTAGGTACCCACACCTTGGCCATTTGACCATTTGGCCTAGCTGACTAGCATACCTCACACCCTTGAACCCTAGTAACCATAGTGTACTCAACCTCACACTTTGCTATCAAGGTCTTGAGTCCATTGGTATTGTCTTTGTAACATCAACCAGCACAAGAGAGCATAATAGTGAAAGTACCTATCACAAAGAGCACAACAATGCAAACCACAACAAGTTTTAGATCCCAAAAAATGGTGTAGGCACATAGACTCAAAGATGACAATAAGAACAATTGGATAGAACATCACAAGACTACAAACCGTACATCAAGTGGATGAATATCTACTCAAATTTGTCAAAAGCTGCATAAGAATTCAAATCAAGGCAGTAGTACAAAGCTATTGCTACCAAAACCATGCTCTTAGCTTTCAAAGTGCCTTCCAAGATAGCACGTACACTAGGTAAATCTCAAGAAAGAAATACAACCACCAAAAAATCAAAGCAAAAGCATAGGCAACTAAAGGAAAAATAACAAAGGTAGAACCACACTTTAACTTTTGGCCAACCCAAATCAAATGGCACCTATGTGAAAAACATATATCCCTAAGGAAATAATATCTCAAATCTTTCCAAAGGAATAAAAAATTATTGTGGATCCTATTTTGAAGCTTATGTCTAAATCTATAAGGAGTGGAGTGTTCCATAGGATCTTTTCAAAACACAAGGCTACTGTGAAGGATAGTCCCAAATGGGGATGGCCATTTCACAAGGGGACCAAGCAAAAAACTAAATCAAGCAATGGATAAAATGTTTAGCATCAACTTAGTACTCATACCATAGTTTTTATAGACTAAACATAGATAGTCACATGTTAACTCTGCAAAGAGCCAGCTACATGCATCCACCACAATACAAAAATGCCAAGAGATTATTAGAACACAGCACGTCCAAGCATTAGAGATGATGAAAAGAAAGGGAGAGAATATCTAACAACATAATTCTATCCATTTATGAATAACTATAAATAATTCTATACCAAAATACTATCTTGGCACTCATACCACATTTTTTATAGACTAAATATAGACAAACACATGTTAACTTTGCAAAAAGCCAGCTACATTCATCCACCACAGTACAAAAATCCCAACAAATTACTATAACACTATCAGTATAAACAATAAAAACGACAAAAAAAAGGGAGAGAATATCTACTAACAACATAACTTTATCCATCTATGAGTATCTATACATAGTTCTATAGTAGAAGACTAGTTTAGCATAACCAAAGTCATCAAAATTCTTTGAAGCTGCTACATCAAATAACAAGAACATGAAAGTCCCAAAATGTATTTGAACAAGCCACATAAGAACATCAAAAAGTATCAAGAAGATAGGTAGAACCCAACCACCCAAGCTATTTTTGAATACGTGCAACAAAAAAGTTCTCAGCATGTAGCATTGTCAAGGACTCGCAAAAAAAATGAGACTCCTCAAGCTATGTGATACCCATGCCCAAATAAAGCTTGGAACAATTCAACTTTTTTGAGCGCTTGTTGCTGATGCATGAAATCTTGAGTTGAAATATTGAGCTGTAGCATCCAAATTGAGCACCTACAAGTAGACATAGTATAAGTGCTTGCAAGGCACATGAACTGAGTGCTTTGCCTCATGTTTTGGAAATCCCACACATGTACTTCTTGGGAATCAAAAAATTTTGACACAGTAAGTCACACCATCTGCCTTTTAACCCTTAAAGCAAACATAGAAAATGTGTGTCTCATGATAAAGAATAATATCCTCCCGTAAGATCTCACCACCTTTCTCAATATTTTCATAGAACTCTCTTCTCAACTTTCTTCTCCAGCAAATTGTCTTGCCACCCTGGTATTTTGCGCACACAAAGCCGAGGACCCTAGGTGTTGCCCACATGGAGTCCTTGGGATTCCTTTATTGATGTTGTGTAGAAGATGGCAATACAAATGATTTTGAAGGAAATTGGATAGTCCAATCTAGTGCCCTTGCATGCAACCCTTATCCATATGGGTAGTCTATTGGAAGTGGGGGTGATTCCATATGGACTGTGCCAGCTGTTTCCCCTCTTGAAAAATCTTAGGGAGTGGCTTATCTAGCCTAGTTAATTCACTGTACAAGACATGTGTGGCTATTCTATAGAAATTGAGGCTAGTTGTAAAGGCTTTTTCTCTTAGAAAAATTTATATATTGTCCTATAATCTCTTGTTCTCAGCCTATGAGTTGGCCCCCAAATTCTCTTCTCCCCTCCCTTGTTGCTAGCATTTGATTATCAAAATTGAACTCATCACCACATTTGAGCATCCATGAGGGCTTGATCTATATGTTTTCTTAGTGTATCCACCCTTTATTGTAGCTTGAAGTTATCATGTTTGGTCCTAAGTGTCAACACAAGAGTGTCAAGGCCATCCTGTGGTGGTAGCTTGTTAGCTTGCTCCAGGAGTTATTTTTCTAAGTTAATCTTTACTTCTAGGGAAAAAATTTCCTAGGCTTAGCTTTTCTCAATTGGGCACTTAGCATTTCTTGCTTTAGGCCTAGGTTGTGCTTAAGCTCTATGATGTACCTATTTTTGGCATTTTCAAACTTGCTTATTTTGTCCTTGAGTTGATTGTTTTCTTCGAGCTTCTTAGTTTCCAGAGTTAACTCTTGCATGAGGTCTATGTACTATTGGGAGGTGGCATGGCCTAGCTTAGATTCTAGGAGTTCTTGATCACTTTTCCTAAGCTTGTTTGCCTCATCCGTCCAATATTTTAGCTCATTGCTGCTAACCTTCTTGGGTGCCCGGTCTGCTGGGGTGGGTTGTGCAACAGGTGCTTGAGGCATGTTTTCTTACTTTTCCCACATTTCACTTATGATCTTATCCTAGGATCTCCAAAAATTTTCCATAAGTGATTAAACTACCCTTTGCTTAGCATCTAGGGGCAATAACATCACATTCTCATCCTCTCCTCCTTGTCTATTGATGAATACTTCATTATCTTTTTAAAAGCTCTTGCTAGGCTATCTACCACACCTTGCTTGAAATCTTGGTAACTTGTGATTTGGATGCTTAGGGCCTTCTCATTATTTTCCACTTGTGCCATCAAGTGGGCATTTCTATCTTTTAGGGCTTGAGCCTCCAATTCCTTACTATTGACTTCTTCTTCCTTAGCCTTCAACTGCACTATTTGATCCCTTACTTTCTCCTCTTTTAATGCCAGTGTCTTCCAAGAGCTGCCTACCTCTTTTTATAGTTTTAATGGAACATCATCTTTTACATTGATAATTTCCAAGTATTGCTTTACCTGGTCTTCCAGTTCCTATGCTTTTTTCTCCTTCTCTATCAACAATTGCTTCAAATTCTCTAGCTCTTTGTGTGGGACTATACCTAATGCAAGTTGTGCTTGTTGTGTGTATGTGGAGGCCAGCACCCCTATGAATGTGGTCCGCCAAAGAGCTAGCGCGGGGTCTTTGGGGGCCCACATTTAAAGGTGGGGCTTCCATGTACATCGAGTCTTCCAAAGCTAACCTCAGGCTTGGCTTGGCTTGGCTTGCTTTTGTTGGTTAGAGCTCAGTTTTCATGCCGTGCAAGACAACTTGCAATCCTTGAACAATAAGAGATACTCCCCCTCTTTCACTCAATGTTGTGATCTATTGTTACTTTAAAGAAAGCAAGCATGAAGGATATGTGCCTTACCATGTCTTTTTGAACAATACTGCAAAAAGCTTGTTAGGTTTTGCTCATTATCTCCACTTTTTAAAACCTGCAACAATGGGCTCTTTGGTTGACCCACCTAATGGGTTGATTATGATGCTTAATAACAAGAGATACTCACCCTCTCTCACTCAATGTTGAGCTATTGTTGCTTCAAAGAAAGCAAGCATGAAGGTTGTGCGCCTTACCTTGTCTCCTCAAACAACTCTCCAAAAATCTTGCTAGGTTTTTCTCATTGTCTCCAATTTTTGGAACTTGCAACAATGGGCTCTCTGGTTTACCCGCTCAATGGGTTGATTATGATACTTATGGTAGCATAAATTGTGTAATGTTATGCTCCAAAGATACATGGTTTCCTCATTTTCTCCTCTATTTAGAGCCTGTTGCAATTCCAAAATATAGGCTTTCTGCCAAACCTACCCATTGGGTTGGTATGATGTTTGAAATATGGAGAACTGCATAAGTGAGGCTGGATTCCTCACAAACTGAGGGTTGATCTCAGATGAATTGCATATGTGGAACCCTTGTGCAGAGCATGGGTGCATAGGTCATTGCCTTTTTCAAGGCATATACTCTTTGATTACACATACAATGACACTTCACATGTCTACGGGGAGATGATTAAAAATTCAATAGACTTCAAGGAAATTTTGCATTTAGAAAGTGTCCTTATACGATTGGATACAATATTGATCTCACTATAGCTAGAGAAAGTGAAGTGTGTGTCAAAACCTAGTGGCACCATCCAGGTTCATGGTTCATATTTATAGGAAAGCTCACGTGTATAAAGGAGAAGGAGGTAAGATTCACTCTCTCTTCAATTGTATTTCATAGGGCTTGGGCCAATGACAGGCCTTTCTTATATGTGTTATTGATGGCAAATATTGATATTACCATCAAGCATTTATGAATGCAGTTCATGTAGAAAAAGAGCTTTTTTTTTGTGCAAGGCGATTGCTACTATTTGTAATTAGAACAAGTTCCTTTAATTAATACCCACAAAGTTATTGCCGCCATATTTCTATAGCTATAGCATGATGCCAAAATTCCTCCGCCTCAAATGGCTGCTACTTGTCAATGGCAATCCTTGAACATACCAAAGAGCCCCACCCTTCACTGTAAGAACATCTATTATGATAATGGAGATTGATGTGGAAATTCTAGGCTAGAGATTTGAGGTTTTATCTATCTAATTCAAAGGAATTTTTGGTAGTGCTTCCTTGCACAATCAACCTTGTTTCCTTGTTTTACAATTTGTTCCTTCTACTCTAGTCAATTTTACATCACTCTTTGCAATTAAAAATTTTGTACTTGGCTTTAGCTTTTACGTTCTATTTGGCAATTTAGTACCATTTCCCCCCCATTGCATCTAGTGACAAGGTCGTTTTCACGCTTATGTGCTTGCACTCATCATTTTTTATTTGATGAGCCGTGCCTCAATTCATATGCTGAGACTTTTGTTTAGCAGCATCTGTCTCTTTTATTGACTATCACAGAAGCTAACTTTTCTTCAATCAAACTTTTTTGACTATCAAGTAGGGGGGACTCTTCTCATTTTCTCTTTTAATGACTCACATGAAAAGAAGATATGTTGGCCTTTTATTTTCTAAATTTTTTAAGGGCATGCAAGTGGCTTGATCAAGAGTTACTCTTGTGTTTTTGATATGGATATTTGGCATTGAGTGCTTGTCATGCACCATTTTCCATATGGTTATGTAGAGCGTGGAGGCTCTAAGAATTCGGTACATGTTTTGCTTGATTGAAGCTTCTAATTGTTTGTTGTTTTGAAAATGCAATCTTTTGATTGCCTTGGGTTTATTTTTTACTTTTTTACTTGGATTAAAATGTATCTATGCTTTATTTGGCTCAAATTCAAGAGTGTGATCCATCTATTTGCTTCTTGGCCACCACCAATAGGCCTTTCTTTGAGACTCTGCAAATGCAGCCATTGGATTATGTTGTTTACCATCACTTGCCTTTTGAGGGGATTGTAAAATAATTAGATGGAGCTCATTGTAGAGGGAGCATGTAGAGAAGCCACACCTTTTTGACTTGCTATTTGGAGTTGCTTTGTTGTCATGGTGGCATGGTGTTTTGGCTGTGGCAGTGCCCCACTCATGCAGGCTTGTCTTGAGTTGCCTTGAGTCTGGTCATATGTGTGTTTCCATGTATGTTGATGATAGAGTCATTTCATCAAATAATGTGGGAAAATCCACTACTTTGGGAACAAGGTACTTGGATTTAAATTTGAAATGTATTGAGATTTAGGCCTATTTAGACTCCTTAATGTAATATCTTTCCAATAATATATCACATGATGGTGCTTTAGTCAGCATCATAGAATTTTATCCATGCACCATTTTCTACATGCCTTATAAAGAGAATAAGGATTTCCCCAAGTCATCCTAAATGGTATTGGATATAAATGTAGAAGATACTAAACAAAAAATAATTTTGAAATAGCTTTCAACAAACATCTAAGTTGCTACCAACCAAAACATGTTGGTAGGCTTAAGAGTTGGGCAGCTAAGGCAATGAGGCATCAATCTCAAAGCTTCAAGCTTATATTAACTTTGTGTATATGATTCATAGATACTAAACTACCACTCAATCTAGACAATTGAAAAAATTAAGTCATGCTGCTCATGCTTGATGAGATGAGTACAATAGTCTAAGTCTAGTATTTTAAGTGTTGGTGGAGTGGCCAAGAATCTTGCACTTAGGAACAAGTGCACAAGTGCACAATAAGGGGAGTGAAGAAACCTCTACGATAAAAGAAAAATGCTAAGTAAATATGGAAAGTATTGGAGAATTTCCACGTTCTCTATGTGCTACTCTCACCTTCTAAAAGCACTCACTATAACTTTTGCTTGCACAACACTTTTTTTTAAAAAAATTTTGTGTATGCATACTAGGATGCCCCACTCTTGGACATATAAATTAGATACTCTTTTATTCTTTCACCCATGCATTTAGATAGTAGAAAACCAACTTACAACTCTAGATATGCACATCAATATTTCTTCTAATAGCTTTCAAATTGTTGTATCTATATGTGCCTTTGCTCAAATAAAAAAACTTGATGGCATGTAGAAGATACTATTATGCTAATACCAAATGCATTTTTCCCATTGGTTTTTTTCCATTTGATCATTTAGGTTTTGCCAAATGTTAGCTCTAGATTTTTCAATGATTTGTTTTTTTCCCTAAGTAATCTTGCATTTTAATAACATCAATCTTTGTCACATTAGCACTAAACAAATACAGGCTACACAAAAGTGCAGAAACAACTACATTATAATTAATCTTTACAATCACCAAAATTTCAATGAACATCTATAGTCATAAGAGAAATCAAACTTCTCCACAATAAGCAATTTTTAGTATTATCAAATTTGCAACAACTTCTTCATCTACAATTATATCTTCCATTGTAGTCGTGCTTAACTTCTCCAACATTGTGCTCAATGATGTGCACAAATTAAGATGGGTAGATTGTTTTATAAAATACCAAAACATGGAAAATATGGCTTATTCTAAGAAATATGGAATGGAGCTACACCACAAAGAGACCAAGCAATAAAGTAACAAAGTGGCAAATCTACAAAAAGTCCTCGTAGGTGGTGTCATATTATTTTTTAGCCAAAACCCAAAACAATGTAAATATTTCTTTCTTATAGTTGAATGCTTTTGTAAGTGGGGATCAAGCTCAATTAGAGTTGAAAGCTATAACTCATAGTACCACAATGACACTTAAGCTCCTAGTTTAAGTCTTGATATGTAATTTACAGCACTCGATACCCTAGCTATGAATGGGAAGGGCCAATAAACCCTAGGTAAAAGATAATTGTTGGTAAATTGTGAACTTTGGTTCTTTGATGGCATTATTTGTAGTTCTTGTGAAGAATACAGTGAAGTTTTTGAGCCTTCCATATATTGAGGGTTTTCATAATAATCCAACAACATACTTTTATTATCCATATCTTAAGAGGTCCATGCAAAAATCCTAAACATGAGTTTTGTAATAATCAACTAAAGTTTTGTAAGAAAAAATTTCTTGAGAAGAAATAGAAGCAATGAGAGTTCAAGGATATTGAAAAACAAAACACTTCATGTATCCTAACCTCTTTGGCAAGAATGGGTACTTGTACTATGTGGGAGCTGAGGATTGTATCTAAAAGAGGAAGTAAAATGGAGTTATGGATTATAACTAAAGCAAGTAGTGCATGAAACAACAAATAAGAATCCAAACAAGAAAAATAAATGAGCTAAAGAAAATTTTTTGCTTCCATGGTAAAAATGGTGTCTATTAGAGGTAGCAGGATAAAAGCAGAGCAAAAAGTACTTGTGCAAGAGAAGAAGTAAACATTAAAGGTTGTCTAATCTCAAATGAGTGATAGCTCTAATGAGGAACATGATACTAACGATATCCCCTTGAAGGAAATTGAAGTGCTCTTATTACATTTTATGCTAAAACAAGCTTGATGAAGGCTATAGAAAGATGAGATTTTAAGTTGGTCTCACCAATAACAAGAAGCTGTATTCTATCAAAATCATAGTGAAGAAATAGGGAACTTATGGATGCATAAGTGGTAGCTATCAAAACTGTGAAAGTTGGTGCTAAGAAAACCATCACAGAAAAAGTTGTTCTAAAAGTAGACTTGAAAATAGCCAAAAATGAATTGAGAGAGCCAAAAGAGAAGATGGAAACTATGAGAAATGTGCTAAAAAATGATGGAAACAAGTTTTGGAGTCCAAAGAATTGTTGAGGTTAACAAGAGTACAAAATGAAGTAGTAGAGATTTTGTTGATAGTAGACATGGATAGTAAGTTCAATCGTCCAAGAGTAATAAGTGTGGCATCTACCACTAGATCAAGCTCCATACTTGATGATGCAACCAAACCAAATCTACGTAAAGTAGAGTAAATACTTGAGACAAACCACATGGAGAACTTTTCTCTTATAAAAGAATTAATTTATCTCAGGAAGGAAGTGAAAAAGGTAAAGCCATCCATGGCTATGCAATAGTTTGAGCCTCTTCATGACCCTGTAGCACTTCTCAACTCTCTACCTCTCACACTACTTAGGAAAAAGAGACTCAATATTCCCCATTCACAACATCATGGTATCAAGAATTCCATAGAAACCCCCATCTATATGATCAAGTTTAATAAGCTACAGTCAAAGAAGAGCCAAAATCATAAAGGAAACACATATTAAAGTGCATTGGGTAGCTATCAAGAGATGGATTTAGATGTCTAATAAAATCTAGAGGTGTTGAGGGATTCACTAAAATTAAGGCTATGATTCCTAGCCAAAACTAAGGAGTATGAGCTCAAAATAGGTTCTATGTTTTTCTTCATGCCCAAAAAAATATATTCATGGAAGAGTTTTGCAAAGGCCCTCAAGTACCAAACCGTTCAATAAAACTTGGTTCTTGGAGACAATACATAAATTTGAAGAAACTATTTCAAAGTCCTAGAATCCAATTCTCATATGGTATGAAACTTCATGTAGCTATCTAGAGCATGTTTAACCACATTCAAAGAACTCTAAAATCAATAAACAAACTAATACAAGTATGTTGATCCAAATCATGAGCTGACCTTTAGTTTTGAAATAGGTCCTCTTGTGGCACTTAGGTATGCGGTTACTTTGTGCGGCTTCAACTCCTACTAGTGCACTTCATCAACACATGGGAAGAGATGATGAAGATGCAATTCCTAGGTTTATTAAGTAGCATCTTAAACCCTACATGTTGGCCTCTCCTAGATTGGTTTTTGTCTCTCAAATCAATGGAAGCTAACAAACTGAAAAGAATCTAGAGGTAACTATGGGACTTAGCTAAAGGACAAACAAGACCCAACAATGCCAAAGGATGAGATAAAAAATACATAGGGGGAGTGTTCCAACAAAGACTCAATGCAAGAAACAAAACAAGAAAGTGTCATTGAATACGTATGCTACAGGATCTCAATGTTCATCCAATGTGTCTATTTTCTACCCACTACTAGAAACCCTATAGAAGTTTTGAAGCTATTTAAATATATCAAAAGTGTTTTGAATTATTTAGTTGGAGCTCTTCATTAGTTTCTTAGGCAAACCATATATTTGAAGGCTCAACTAGAACTCCAAATTGTATCAAATCCCACATTTTGAATGCTCATCTATCCTAGTGTGGTCTCATTTACAAAAATTTTACTTAAAACAGTCATTTAAGGTGATACGGGTCCTTCTTTTCCACTTTTTCTATTCTTACTATTGAGATGAATATTGAGTAAGCTTCTAGCTGCACTCTAGAGATCTAGCATCTTCCTTTAGATCCTAACCATTATATTCTCAAACTTAAGATCTCTATTCTTAATGCTAATCTTAACACAATGAAGAATACATTGTTGTTTTATCTATTTCTCTCTTTGATTCTTTTTGAATGGAATGCATGAACTTTTAATGTCTTCTCCCATTGTTCCTTTTTCTTTTGTGATTCAACTTTTCTATTGATCTATGGGTTTGTGTGCATGCATTGTTGGCTCATTGGTGAGATACTATGCATTTTTTGCTTATGCAGTGGATTGGTTTCTCTCTGATTATGCTCATGAAATGATTATTTGTGCGCACGCGCACGCGCGCGCATGCACACACACACACACACACACACACACACACACACACACACACACACACACACACACACACACACACACACACACACTTTTTTGTTGTTGGGAGTTTTCTATGATTTCATAGTGTTTTTTAATTTTTCCTTGTAAATATGTATTTGCATTTGCATCCCTAGGAAACCCCTCTCTTTTGTCACATCGTATGCATTTGCATCCCTTGGAAACCCCTCTCTTTTGTCACATAGTATGCTATATTTTTGCTGGGTCCTTTGCTGCATGGATCATGCTTTTAGCTAGGTTGTGGGTGCATCTTATGTACATAATTTAATTATTTAGAATCAATCTTTGGGACAACTAGAAGGTGGATTGATCAAGGTTTTAGCTGCACATCAAAATATGGTTGAAATAGAGCACTTGTGCTATGTTTATTTTTGGGGTGCAATGAGGACCTGGCATGTGGCAGGTCTATGGGATGAATAATCCCACATGTGGAAAATTGGGTATGGGATTAGGGAATCAGATTACAAAGTGTAGCTCTCATTTCTCTAGTATGGTGGAACCAATGCATTATGAAACTCCCTCTCTTCCGTGCTTGGTGGGCATCCTTGGGACCCTTGGCATGATTTTGAAACACTCTCAAGTACATGTAGATACAATTCTCTAGCGCATCAAGTTCATCCACATTCTCTCTCACACAACTTGCCTCAATTCTTTAGTTGGCCCCCCCAACATATACCTTTTGCATATATTATTACATGGTGCTTCTTCTCATGGCTACAGGGCATGGAGTGCATAGTTTTTCAAACCCTTTTTCATGCATATCAAGGCCACATGTGATATCTTCCAAAATCTCCTTTCATGTGGAATTGATTTTTTGAAAAGTGAGACTTGTGTTTACTCTAACAGTTGGTAAATAGTAGCATGGCTCACATGTACTAGCAATGTGGAGATGTAAAGTTGTCAAGCATGTAAGAACTTACTACTTTTGGCTAGAACTTCCCTCAATATATATATAAAGGCCTCTTGAACTTCATTTTTCTTGTTTCTTTTGATGGTAAAAGATAACATATTAGCCCGGATGCCAGATTTTATTCATACCTAGCCATGAGCTAGGAGTATAAGTGCATGTGTGTGTATTGTTTCTCAAAAGCTAGTGTGCTAGGATTGTTTTCCTTTTACGTGTGTTGTGGATGTTTGAGAGTGGATTCTAGCTTGTAGATTGTGTGTCTCTGAGTGCTCACTTGCTAATGTGCCAAAGATTGAGCCCCCTTTGTAAGCTCTTATAAGGTTATGCAAGTATAACTTTCTCGCTATAGCCCCCCCCATGTTATGATGTTCTTTTGATGATACTCTTGAAAGAAATTTTTAATCAATACATCTCACTTTCAAGTTTTGATTCTAGTATTGTATTTGTACCCTAGTTATTGTTTTTATGCAAGGTTGAGAATTTTGTCATGTGCAATGTTATGGTTTTGTTTGTATGGATGATTTCTAGGATTAGTGTGGTTGAGTGTTGATCCTCCTCTTTTCCTTAACATGGTTATGTATTCTTGAGTGTGAGCTTGGTTTTGTGTTGATCCCTAGCCCCTCTCTTGCTCTTGGCAAAATTACTTCTAGCTTGTTGCTCGTGGTGCCCTTGGTGTTTTGTTTGTTTCCAAGGTTGCTAAGCTTGCCAAATATAGAGGTAGTTTGTGTTTTCTAGTGTTGTCCCACAACAAAAAGAAAACAAAACCCTCAATAATCATATATATAAAGAATGACGAGGTGATCTCATCTGAGTAGAGTTCAAAATCCATATAATAGTAAGGTGCAAGTCTCCTCCTAACCTCAACGTACGCTAGTCTTCCCCTAGCCTCGGTGTACATTGCCTAAAAGCCTTTATGCAAGGGCAACTTCCAAGTGATAATAACCAAGTTGGTTGCTAGCGGGGCTCTACTTTGAATCATGGTCACCATGAAACACGTTTCGATAAGATTGAAACCTTTGAAACGTTTTGTAAAACCTTGAAACACCATTCTTGAAACAATGTTTCATCTCCTTCAATTTCTAATTTGTATGCATACTATTTATGGTGTAGCTATATATGTTTAGGCATTTTTTGTTTTCATATGAACTCATTTAAAAGTGAATTGTTTCAATCTGAAACTTCCCATTTTGGTATGCACTCATTAAAAAGTGAAATGTTTCAATATGAAACTTCCCATTTTGGTACGCACTCATTAAAAAGTGAAATGTTTCAGTGGGAAACTTCCCGTTTTGAAGTGAAATGTTGTAGGACTGAGATGTTTCACGATGACGTGCCTTTGAATATTTGGATTAAAGATATCAAGCCTAGGATACATATTGAAGACTCTAGCTTTGGTTTCTTTTGAACCATTTAATCCTATGAACCATCAAAGTTGACAAATGCATCTTTGAGAAAAGCACCTAAAAAAAGTACATACCAAAATCAATCACCAAAAGGACTCGATTAACCACAAAAACTCTCCTACCAAGGATAACCACAAAATGGCTATGCCTACCACCAATGCTCTCCAAAAATGAGAGT
>JAWWVC010000057.1:0-14224 GCA_033807815.1 Rumohra adiantiformis | reverse complement strand
TCCCCTTTATTTGTCCTCCACCCTGTTGTCCCCACTTGATTGCCAAGAGAAACCATGCAACCATTTGTTGTAAACCGAGGCAAGGATATCACCAAAACCAAATACAAATGTGAGGCTTCAAAACAACATGGTGCTTGGCCAAGTCCCCCCCTCCACCTTTCTTGCCTGGCTTCTTGGACTTCTTGATGGCCTTTTTTTCCTTGATTGGCTTCTTCCCACTAGTCTACAAGCATAAAGGTACAACCAATGTTTACCCAAGCCCCCATTTGTGTATACCTAGGAAGGACCTATGTAAACCCAAGCATGAAAAAAAAAAGAGTATAAACCTGGCTCTTAGCCTAATCCTCTATCCATTTCTTGGCTTGCGTCCCAATCATTTCATTCCCAACACTACCATCCCCCTTATCTTCCTCCTTAATAGCCCCTCCCCTTGCTTTTTCCTCCTCCCTCTTGTCCCCACATGACTGCCAAGAGAAACCATGCAGCCATTTGGTGTAAACCAAGGCAAGGAGATAACCAAAACCAAATACAAACTTGAGGCTTTTGAATAACATGGCGCTTGGCCAAGTACCACCCTACACCTTTCTTGCCTTGCTTCTTGCGCTTCTTAATGGCCTTTTTGTCCTAAATTGGCTTTTTTCCACTAGTCTTTAAGCATAAAAGCCCACCAATGTATACATAGGCCCCCATTAGTGTATTCCCTTAAAGGACCTCTATATACCTAGGCATGAAAAAAAATAGAGTACAAATTTTGCCCCTAGTCCAATCCTCTATTCTCAAAAGTTTCTTGGCTTGAGTCTCAATTGTTTCATTCCCAACACTCCCATCCCCTTTCCCTTCCTCCTCAATAACTTTCCCCTTGCTCTATCCTCCACTCTCTTGTCCCTACTTGATTTCCAAGAGAAACCATGCAGCTATTTGGTGTAAACATAGGCCCCCCAATTGTAACCCTAAGCACAAAGACAAAATACAGAGTACAACCCTACCCCATAGGCTGAGGAGGTGCAACTAAGGGTGCCTTGCCTCCCTTATTGGCCTTCTTGGTGGGCTTCTCATTAACCTCACTTCCCTACTCCTTTCCTCACACATGAACCACACCCGTCTTGCACCTCCTACCTCCAACTTCTTCTCTTCACTTGTCTGTAAAAAAGAGGAGATAGTAGATGTAAACGACAACAAATTTAGTGTATACCTAGGCACAAAGAAAGAAAAAAAAAGCTATACATACATGCCCTTTGAGTGGAAGAGGTGAAATAAGGGGTCTCTTTCCCTTCTTCTTGGTCCCCTTACTTGCACTTAGCGCAGCAGGCTCAACCATCTCCTCAAGCATCTTAAGTAGCCATCTTGCCTTGTCTGGGGACTGTATTATCTTAAGCTTCTTCTGTGTAGCATTCCAAGCTGCCTGCTTGTCCTTATTGGGGGGCGAAGGGGAGTCCTTCTTGGGATATATCCCCCGCATCCTTGTTTGCAAGCCCATGGAGGACTACCCTTCCATGTGGATGGTTGATATGCCCCTCGCCCCTGTGCAAGGCCCTCTATTGTTGATCCCATCAAACCCCCACATTTATTAAGGGGGGGAGATAGTCTTGACACTCAACAGCAAATACAGTGTACACCCAATCACAAATAAATAAAAAAAGTTGTACATACATGCCCTTTGGGTGAAAGAGGTGCAAAAAGGGGCCTCTTGCCCTTCTTCTTGGTCCCCTTACTTGCACTTGGCGCAATAGGCTCAACCATCTCCTTAAGTATAACAAGCACCCAACTTTCCTTATCTGGGGATTGCCTTATCTTGGGCTTGTTTTGGGTAGCATCCCAAGCTGCTAGCTTGCCCTTCTTGGGAGGAAAAGGGAGGTCCTTCTTGGGATATTTCCCTCGCATCCTTGTTTGCAAGCCCATGGAGGATTACACTGCTCCCAAGTTCCACTCGGTGCAAAGGTTGAAAAGGGGAGGAGAAGGGTGGTGAAAGGAGGGTTTTGCTTGCAAGTAAGAGAGAGAAATGGGGGGAAGAGGAGGGGGGAGTAGCACATGGACAAGAGGAGGGGGGGAGAGGACAAGAAATGAGAGGAGAGGGGGGAGAGGGGAAGGGTGTGTGGGAGGAGAGGAGGGGCAAGACCTTGGAGCTTCTCAATAATGACACTTGAAAAAGATATAGAGCAAGCAATTTCAAAAAACACCAAGGAAGGATAGGAAATACAAAGTAAACGCACCTCAAGTCCCTAGATTGGATAGGTTGCCATGTCAACCACCAAATGAGTTGGCTACCCAATCAGCTGCTCCCAAATGCCACGCAAGTCCCCTAAGTGCCTAGGTTTACAAATTACATAAACCCCCCTGCCATGTGGATGATTGATATGCCCTCTGCCCCGTGCATGGCCCTCCGTCATCAATCCCATAAAACCCTTGCGTTTATTGAGGGAGGAGATAGTGTTGAGCCCCCCAACGCCCCCCCTGTGCCATGCAACCACACCAAAAATATTCCAAAAGTGGTTGAGTAAGATGATGGAAGAGAATCCAATTTTTAGAGGTAAAGTTTTTTGACCTTATTTGGCTAGGCACCGATTCACACAAAAAGACTCCCAATGCTCTAGTACCAATGTTAGATAATTGTAGGGAGAATACAAATGAGAGAGACCCTAGATCACAACACATCTTGAGATAGAATGAGGAAAACATCCCCATTTTTGGGTACTTATAGTGGCCTACTTTTCCCACAAGTACCTAGCCGCCCATGACACTACCTTGAGTCCCCTTGCTTTTGATATCGAGCTCACTCATTATCCATGCCTCAATGGAAAACCAATCTGGCATGCTAAGTTATGCACAAAAGCTTGGGAGAACAATCTAGTGAAGTTATAAACACAAAGGTCAAGAAATTACAATTCAAAATGGATTAAATATGGTGAAAAGGGAAAATCTATCCATAAATGATTATGCATTAAAGATGAACACTATTCCTTGGGTTTATTGGTGTTTCTTTAAATGACAATGATATGGTTGGGGTATGTTTGTGTGTCTTAGGCCTTGCATACAAATATATTGAGATGTCTATATAGACTCATCTGATATCTATGTTGATCCTGTAGGAAAAGAACTTGGGTGAAGAACCATATTTACAAAGTAAAAGGACAATTCTAAGTAGAGGTAGTCTACTTCAATAGTGGTAGAGGTAGAGATAATGGTATAGACTATGGTGGTGGCCAAGTTGGAAACCATAATGAAGGTCGACATCAACAATAATAGCCATATAATTCACAATGCACAAGCACAGGAACTCTCAAGGTAGAGGGAGCCAAAGAGGGCAAAGGAACTATCAATAATTTGATTTTGAGTATGAAAAGAGAGGATTCTAGAGACTTGTGGCAAAACCAAACCATGTTGAAAGAGACTAACTATAGAAAAGGCATGACATTAGAAGAAAAAAGACTAGTTATGCCTCTAATATCAAGAACAAAAATGAGTCAAAGAGATATTTATGATGCAACATACAATGCATTCCATGTCAACTTATGGTCACAATGTATGGTATGTGGAACAACATGTATCTAACCACATGTAATGGGTGGCGACTGGTTTAAAGAATGCAAATTTTGAAAAATCTAGGATATGAAGGAGGCTAGAAATTATACAATGCATCCTAATGTGCATAGAAGAAATGTTTCTCTCTCTATGCAAGATGACAAGGAAAAGTATTTGGTAGATGTACCTCATGTCTCAAGCATGTACTTGGAAAAATGGTTGAATAGGGATTGTAGGTCTTTTTACTTTTGTTGATTATATGGAAAAGAGTAAAAGAAGAATGGTCATCTTGTTGCACAGGTTAAGAAAGTTGGTAAGATGTCTATGTTGGTGGATGTAAATATGCCCTAGATAAAGGTCTAACATGACAAACAACAAAGAATACAAATCTCTTGGAAAAAAAGAGCCATCTTTTGCTTGTTTGGGTCATCATAATTGCCATTGTTTCCTTTTGAAGACATGCATAATAAGCTCTATAAAACAAGGTCTTAAATTAAAAAAAACTATAGCTACATAACAACAAAACTAAGTGGCTGGTGCATAGGTTTGTGAATAAGAATGTGATGCCAATATTTAAGCAATTTGTGGGATGAAAAAAAACATAGTTTTATTTTTTTTCCTTTGGCTTGTTTTAATAGAAATATCAATTTCCTTAACAAACAAATTTTGAGACCCTGGGTTATATTCCTCTTCTCTAACAAAACTCCATGAAATATACATATAGATACATTCAGATGAGTCCTAGGGAGAGTTCTAGCTTCCTTGCAAGCCACCACTTATCTATTTTACTCGTATAATTTCTTTAACCTCATGAAACCTCCCCTTTTCCCATCACTTATTCCCTTGAGAATATTTGCTTCTTGCACTAGTACTTTGTAAACCTAGGGTGAAACTTTAGTCCAATTCTAGGACAATACTAAACAAGAAAATTCCTAAGGATCTTTAACTATCCTTCCGTAGACCTAAAGCTTGTAATTTTTACTACTCAATCCCCAATGATACACTTTCCCTCCTAGTCTACCTCCTTTCCTAACCTTTTCTAAATGAGTGAGGTCAATAATTGTCCTAAACAAGCTCTCTAAGCAAGGACAAGACATACTAGAGTCCTAAAAGTTGGCTTTCCATTATATATGCAAGAAGCTTCATCTTACTAACCATAAAATCCCCTCAAAAAGTTTGCCAAAATATCCTTAGTATAGGATACCCAACTTCAACCCAATTAACCATATATTCACTCTATAATAAGGGGTTTTACCCCAAGAAATAAATAGAAACAAAAAGAAATATTTACTTAATAGAAATTCCTACCTACAAAGTTGTATAATTCCCTGCTATATTTAAGTAACTACTAGCAAAAAATATCATATACAATATTTTAAGATTATTTTGAAAAAATCCATGACCGATGTTTTAGTTATAAAAAAACACCATACTTCTTTACAGGATTCAAATTTGACTTTTAACTTTTAACTTTGATCTCCTTAGGAAGACCGTGAAAAAAGATATGTCCCTTAAGTGATTTACCTCTTCCTTTTGTTCAAAAATTCAGCTTAAGGTCATAATAGGCCCATGTCCCTCTTATAATCAATGCATAAAGTTTCATTATAACTTTTGTACATTTATTTCAAGAAATGGTAAGATGTTACAAGCCCTTCCATCATATATTTCCCTAATTCCCTTTTATGTTTAAGAGTTCCAAAAGAAGCAAGCAACTTGGCCCTCTCTTAACAATCTAGGAAAAGGTTTGTTATCAAAGAGATGCACAAAACCCATAAACTTCCATTCAATAAAGAGATCTCAAATAGGACCCAAAAAGGACTTTTATGGCTGATGTTTAGCAATAAGAATAAGGTGGGAACATGGGCTCTTGAGAATGGGAGTGAAAAGTGACATTTGCACATCAAATTTAGGGTCAAAATATACCCAAAAATATGGGAGAAAGGAGGCACCTTCATTCTCGCCATTCCTTGCCTTTCCACCTCACTCTAGGCCATAGGGATGTTATTTTTGGCTAGTGTGGTGACTTTTTCAATTACATGTTCTTGAAGAGGCTCTCTCTCACACATGCAAGTACGCATTCAAATGTTTAAGGGCTTATATGAAAGCTATAACCAAGTGCTTCAAGGCTAGGCATGGTTCTATGATGTTAATCACATGATTATGTACCTAATGAAGTTATTATCTAGAGCTCTCTCTCTTTCATGATCTCACTCTTAGCTTTATTAAAGTGCTCCTTTTCTTTGTAGGTACTCTTGTCTTGTTCAATCGTTGCGGCCTTGAGAAGAGGACAATGCATACAAAGGCTATTGAAGCCATATGAGTATGGGTTATGGAGTTCCCAGTCTCCATGGTGCAATGACAGATCTCATCAGCTTGCTTATGCTAATGTAAAAGGGCTCCAAGGGCAAATGAAATACAAAGCTTGTATAGGGGGGGTTATCCTCAACAAATCCAACCCTCTATCTTGTCTTTTAGTGCTTAATGAGTCTTGCCAATGAAGGTTAATGTGCGTACCAATTAAGACAATTTACATGTGTGAATGAACATGAAATCTTGCATCCCTTTTCATTTACTATTAAGAGTTAAGGGATTACTTATTTTGCTAAAACTACTCAATACTTAGCTTCAATGATTTAACTACATTAAGTAGTCACAAGAAATGGAGCTTAATACAATTATGGTCACATTGGTATCAAAGCTTTTGGTTGACTCTTTTCTTGATTGAAAAGAGCAAAGTCCAAGGACCCATCATAAAGACTTTCTTCTTTAGAAATTGGGTAAGGCGTAGGAGTTATTATTTGCTTTGGTTGTTGTGAGATCGTGGGGAGTTCTTAACTTGATAGTGCACTGCTTTGGTGATTACCTTTGATTTTAGCACTATTACGCATGTAGAAGCCTTCAAGGATGCACTTGTCAAGGTGGCACTATTAACCCTACTCATCTATACCAATTTATAAAGAATAGATTTTGGTGGAAAGGATTAAATCATGTTGCAAGCTTTATATGATAAAATTAATTAGCATAAGATTTACTTTGAGGAGATAAAGCCTCAAGAAAAAAAACTCATGCTATAAGGTTTATGGTACAAAGGCTTTGTGAGGGACAACACAACCCCTCTTTGCTCCCTAAGTTGCAAAGTCTTGTGTTTGCTCTTCAAATGGTTTTTAAAACAAGGTCTCCTCCTCAATAGTTGAACTCTCCATAAGGGAGTAAGCAAGGAAGAAAACTACTAGAGCAAGAGGAGCAATAAGAACAAAGATGTAATGATCTTACTTCTCATGCAACAAAGAGGAGAACATCTATGTTTTTGGTGACTCTTCATCTTTAAAAAGTGGTTAAAGCAAGAGAGGTTGCTTCCACCAACAAAGAAGAAGATCACCCTTTCCCTCATCAAGTCCACCCTCTCCATATTATCATGAAAAATATTCTTATCAAGCACGGTCATGCACCCCTAAATGACAATCAAAGAGGTGCAAATGGACCTTTCATGCTTGGAAGAGGGCTCACAAATTAAAGAAATTTAAGAAAGGATGGAAAAGCATTACCTTCCTCTCTTATGATGGCACATATGGTCACACAAACAAGGTGATGAGCTTTATCCAACAATTTGATGAGGCTTTTGAAAATTTCACCAAAAATTCCAAGCTACTTTATGTGGCTATGCATCTTCAAAAGTCCGCTTATCAATGGTGGTCTAGCATGCAAGCTCAAGGAGTAGAGCCCCAAGAATCGGAAAGAATGCCAGATTGCTCTCGTGAAACAATTTTTAACAAACCAACCCAAAGATGGTGTCTTAATGGCATGGCAAGGTATCAAACTTGACAAAGGGGAGTCAAGTCAAAAGTATGTAGACAAGTTTTGGGATTTACATCTCAAAGCCACTATCTTCAAAACAATTGACTTTGCCGAGCAAAGACAACAATATTGTGCGTTACTTCCCAAAAATATGAGTACATCCATCAATGCACAAAGGCCTAAATCTATATGAAAATTCATCCACCACCACTCTATTGTTGCTATAAAGATATTTTCTCCTTCTAATAAGGTGCCCTTCAAATTTCATGAGAAGAGCAAAAAGCTTCCCTACAAGGGGCACTCTTTGCATAATGCAAAGGGAAACAATAAGAAGAAGGAGAAAGGAAACTTCAAAGGCCAAAATAATCTCTCACACAAAGACCTTTTAAGGTACAAAAAAGAGAATCAATGCTTTGAGTGTGGAGAATAGGGGCACTTGTATTGTGCCTTTCTCACAAGGACCACAAAGTAGGACTCTCCACAAGTGGCTCAAGTATAATTCCCCATGAAGATACACCAAGAGACTACTCAACTAAGCTATGCTTGGGGAAGAGTTAGAGATCAATATTCTTTGATATCACTTGACCTTGGCTCCATTCATAACCTCATTTTTATTGAGTTAGCCAAAAGTTTGGGTATCCAAACTCAAGAGATGGGACTAGTGCTTGAAGCTTATGGTGCTTTCAAATAGCAAAAATTTCTAATCAACCCGTTGATTGGAAAGCTAAGGTTCCATATTCAAGCCTATGTAGATCAATAGGAGTTTTTTGTATCTCCCGTAATGCAACATATGTGATATTGGGAGGTCCTTGGTTCCATGCATGGTTACACAACTCAAGGATCCTAAAAGAAAGATAAGTTTTTATAATTGAGGAAGACCTTTATGCATTAGTACTTAAGATAAGGGCAACACTATCCCTATTGTATCTCATGTTAGTTTGCAAAAATCAATAAAGTTTTCCACTTTCATGTATATAATTTTTGTCAAAGAATCCCCTCCCTCTCATGAATTATCTTCCAAAGAGTCTAATGTTAAAGACTATTTAAATGAAGAAGCAAAACAAAGGTCTTTTCTACAAGAATATGGTGATTGTTTTTTTGATGTAGTTTGTAATGAGTTCCTCGAATACAAGCTGACAATGATCATAGAATTGAGTTAATGCTAGGGTGTGATCCACCTTGTAGGCCTCCTTATCACAATAAGATGAAATTTGTCCACAAGTAAGTGAACTAATAGAGAAGGGGATGATACCTCCTAGTTTATATCCATTTCTTTTACTTGTGTTATTAGTGTAAAAGAAAGATGGGTCCTATTGCATGTGTGTGGACTATCATGCACAAAACATTTACACAATTAAGAACTAATTTCTTGTTCCTTCATAGAGGACATATTTGATAAGCCACAAGGCTCATCCTATCTAATAAGCCACAAGGCTTGTCCTATCTAATAAGCCACAAGAATTGTAAAAGAGGTTATCATCAAAATAGGATTATGCCAAATGACATACACAAGCGTGCATTTGTATGCATTTTGTCCTATATGAGTTTATGATAATGTCTTTTGGCCTTACAAATTCTCTAGCAACCTTTAAGAGATTAATGCAAAGGCTCTTTAAGAAGTATAGAAGTATTCATATATGTCTTATTTGATTATATCATTGTCTATTCAAAGACGCTTGAAAAGCATAAAGAGCACCTTAAAGCAATTTTTGTTAAACAACTGCATGCTAGTGACCTTCTAATAAATTATAAGAAAAAAGAGGTTTTTTAACAAAAATGTGTTATCTAGGCCATATTATCTCTAAGGATAGAATCCAAATGGATCAAGAAAAGCTTAGTGTTATGAATGAATGGCCTATGCCAAAGAACTGACATGAGCCAAGAAGTTTTATAGGCATGTGGTTATATTGTAGATGCTTCATATAAAGTTCTCTATAATTGTCAATCCACTCCATGATCTAAGAAAAGAAAAAGGTTAAATTTCAATAGACAACAAAAGAAAACAATGCCTTTAATGAGTTAAAAAGAAGGCTTATCTCAAAATCACTTTTGGTTTTACCAAACCTAGAGAAGCCTTTTAAAATACATTTGAGCCGTTCCTTCTCAAGAAGGACACCTCATTGCTTATGAAAGTTCCAACAAGATCAAGTTCTTGGAATCTATGAAAAGAAATTGCTTGCAATCATTCATGGAAGCATTATTGGTCGGGAACACCTTATACAATACGTATAGATCACCAAAGTATTGAGTACTTCTCAACACAAACAAAGTTTTTTGATAAGAAAATGAGATGAGCTAATTTTCTTTCCAAATTCCATTTTCATATAGCCCATATTTTTGGAAAGCAAAATTTTGTGGCCGATGCTTTCTCTTATTGCCCTTAAGTTAATGCTCTCTCTATTGCATATAATCGTGATTTGACAAGAATGATTGAAAAGTATGCAAAAGATGGAGACTATGCATGATAAACTTGAAAAAGAGCAAGCTATGTGAACCTTTCTTGCTCAAGGATGAATTTCTTATGCATGGTTCACGACTATGCATAGATAGCTAAAGATCTATGTGAGAAAGTAATGTATGAGTCTCACACACCTGCTTATGTGAGACACCATGTAATACAAGCCGTAGCAATAAAAACATATTTCTATTGGCCCTCAATGCAACATGACATGCATGAATATGTGAAACAATGCATTATCAAAAGGTCAAGTATGATAGAGGTAAGGCCACACGATTGTTGCAACCATTGCAATTTGTTGATCTCCTTGGGAAAGCATTTCCATAGATTTTACTTTTGGCCTACCAAAGTCTATTCATGGTAACACAGGTATATGGACAATAGTAGATTGATTTAGTAAACATGCACATTTTATTCTTGTTAAAAAGACTATTTAATTATATCACATGGCTACCTTAATCATATCACATCTTTTCAAGTGCCAAGCTCAATAGTCTCAAATAGATATCCACGCATGATAAGTCTCTTATGGAAAGGACTATTTGTGAACCTAGAAACAAGACTGAATTTTTCTTGAGCCTATCACCCAGAAATGGATGGCCAAAGTGAAATTTTAAATTCAATAGTCCTTGATCTACTCAAAAGCTTTGTGAGTAAAAAGGTTCAAAGTAATCATTGGGAAAGGTCCTTTCCTTTAGTGGAGTTTGCATACATGACCATGGTGCATACTTGCACTGGTAAATTTTTGTTTGAGATAGTTGAAGATAGATTTGAGGATGCATCAAAAGATATTTGAGGCCAATGAATGTCTGTGTGACATCAAGATAGATTTATTAAAGGATAAAATAAGTTATATAAGTGTCACAGCAAAAGCAAAAATGGGATGCGAAAAAGTATCAAAGATCTTTAGAGTTTCAAGATAATGATTGGGTTTTTCTTAAATTCTCTAAGGCTTGCCTATGTCAAAGTATGGGCAAAAATGGACAACAAGAATCCACAAGCCATTAAAAGTTTTATGCTAAACTTGCAAAGAGGTACTATGGCCCCTTTCAAGCTCAACAAAGGATCAATGAAACTTCTTATAGACTCAAGATATCGAAGCATTAGCATATCCATAATGCCTTCCATGTGAATCTATTGAAGCCTTTTAAGGGCGCCCCACCCACAAAACCCATTAAAGATATATTGAATTCAACCAATTAGAGAAGATTTTACAACTTGAGGTTATCATCAAACATGAGGACAATCTGCTAAGAAGTGGTATATTATTAAGAAGGTGTTTAACTAAGTTTAGAAATTATCCACTTGAAGATAATAAATGGATGTAGGAACCTCACATGAAGGATTCCCTTACTTTATTACAAGACTAAAAGCTCCTTCATGGGCTAGATTCCAACTAAGACATTGATGTATAAAAATGCTCCATGATTAAATACAAATGTTTCTTGTTTCTCTTTAAATGTGCATTAAAATACTTTTTGTGTACACACCAATGTTTTCCAAGAATAAGCTTTCTTTCTTAAAAGTGACCGTCCTAAAGAGAGAAAGCACTCACGTATGGACATAAAGGGCATACAAGGAAGTCCATTCATGGAAAAGAAAATGCCAAAAGGTGAATGAAATTTCTTAAATGCATGGAACATTCTCCTAAAACCTTGACAAGTTTTTACAAATCTCAAATAAGACACAAAAAGGACTTTTAAGGCTTATGTTTGCAAGAAGAACGGGGTAAGAACATGGACTCCTAGGCATGGGGGTGAAAACCATAGCCTTTCAACATCAAGTGGGAGCTAAAATAACCCCAAAAATATGGGATAAAGGAGGTGTCTCCTTTCCCTCCATCCCTTGCCTTCCCACCTCACTCATGGGGATGCTATATCTATGGCTGTGTGGAGACTTTTTCAAAAAAGTGTGCTTGAAGAGGCTCTCTCTCACACATGCAAGCTCACATTAAAGTTTTTAAGGGATAAAATGAAAGCTAGAACTGAGTTCTTCAAGACTTGGCATGCTCCAACTATGCTAATCACATGATTATTGTACCTAATTAAGCTATTAAGCTAAGTAAACAAGCTATGAAACTCTCTCTCTCTCTTTCATCCTCCCACCCTTAGCTTTATTGTAGTGCTCCTTTTCTCTATAGATAATCTTATCTTGTTAATACATCGAGGCCTTGAGAAGAGGACAATGCATACAAACGCTATTCAAGCCATATGAGTATGGGTTATGGAGCTCCTAGCCTCCATGGTCTAATGATGTATGTCATAAGCTTGATTTTGCTATTGTGAAATAAACCCAAGAGCAAGTGAAATACAAGGCCTTTTGAGGGGAGATTGGCCTTAAGAAATTTGGCCCTCTTTCTTGTGTTGTAGTGCTTATTAAGTCTTGGTAATAAAGGTTAATGTGCATGCCAATTAAGAGAATTTACGTGTGTGAATGAGCATGAATTTTTGCAACTATTAAGAGTTAAGGGATTATTATTTTTGCTAAAACTATTCAATACTTAGTTTCAATGAATCAATTGCATTAAGTAGTCACAAGAAAAATGTCAAATGTGGATCTTGAGTGAAAATGGGCTAGCCTTCTCTTGATACATGCATATTTTAGGATGACTATGATTTTAAGATAAAGGAAATGTCATCAAAATTGAATTTTAATGAATGCCAAGGCTTTATAAGGCCTTTCTCTCTCTTCAAATTGGTCATCCTAGGGAGAGAAAGCTCAATAAAGCACTCACGTATGGACAAAAAGAGCATGCAGGGAAGTGCATTCATGGCAAGGGAAGTGCCAAGTGGTGAATGCATTTCTATGCATTACATAAATGCACAGAAAGTTTTCCTATGACCTCAACAAGTTGTTACATAGCTCAAATAAGTTTTTGATGAGACCCAAAAAACACTTTTACGGTGTGGCAAGAATGGGTCGAAACATGGACTCTGGGCATGGGGGTTGGAACCCTGGCCTTCCCTTATCAAACAAGTGGGGGTCAAAATATCCCCAAAAAGGTTTGAGAGAGGAGGCTCCTCCCTTCCCCCCATCCATTGCCTTTCCACCTCACTCTAGGCATGGGGATGCTATGTTTGGCTAGTGTGGAGACTTTTAAAAAAATGAGTGCTTGATGAAGAGGCTCTCACACACACTTGCAAGCTCTTATTCAAGTGTTTAAGGGCTGAAATGAAAGCTAGAACCGAGTTCTTCAAGGCTAGTCATGCTCCTACTATGCTAATGATATGATTATGTACCTAATGAAGCTATTAAGCTAAGTAAAAAATCTATAAATCTCTCTCTCTCTTGTGCTCCCACCCTTATCTTTATTAGAATGCTCTTTTTCTATGTAGGTACTCTTGGCTTGTTAATTCATTAAGGCCTTGAGAGAAGGACAATGCATACAAAGGTTTTTCAAGCTATATGAGTATGGGTTATCAAGTTCCTAGCCTCCATGGTCCAATGATGTATCTCATGATCTTGCTTATGCTATTGTAAAAGATCTCCAAGAGGAAAATAAATACAAAGCCTTTTGAGGGGGGGTCAACCTCAAGAAGTTTGGCCCTCTATCTTGTGTTGTAATACTTAATAAATATTTCCAATGAAAGTAAATGTGCATGCCAATTAAGAGAATTGATGTGTGTGAATGAACATCAATTTTTGCATCACTTTTCATTGATTTGTAAGAGTTAAGGGACTAGTTTTGCTAAAATTATTAAATACTTAGCTTCAATGAATCAATTGAATCGGGTATTCACAAGAAATGGATCTTAATGCAATCATGGCTACATCTATCATGCATGTCCCACAAGGAATACCAAGAAGGACTTTCCTCAAGCTATCCATGTCTCCTTTCCCAAGGACATGGACAAAGAAGCTACTAAACTATGTTATGCATGGGGTACCGTTAGGGACCAAATTACTCTCACTCTCTTTGATCCCGGATCTACTCACAGCTTAATCTCTATTGAGTTACCTCAAAAGCTAGGTATAAATACTGAAGAGATGGGATTGACACTACATGATGCATGTGGAGATTTTAAAGGGTTGCAAGCTCCAGTCAAGTGACTAATTGGAAAGCTAAGGCTCCATGTGCAAGCTTATGTAGACCAAAAAGAATTTTGTGTTTCTCCCTTGTTGCCGCATGAAGATGTTTTCTTAGGAGCACCATGGTTTCATTGTATGGCCACTCAACTTAAGCATCCAGATAGAGTCATAAAGTTTCATCATATAGGTAGAGCTACAAGTCTAAGTACAAGCAGCAACTGCACTCTCTCTAGGGTTGATGTAGTCTTTATAGCATATAATCATGATCTTACAAACAAGCATGATTGGCAAAAATGCAAAAGATGGAGACTATACATATATTGTAGCCAACCTAGAAAAGATTGACAAGCTTCATGAATATTTCTCACTAAAAGATGGATTTTTATAGCATGGCTCACAACTATGAATAGCCAAGAATCTATG
>JAWWVC010000056.1:0-14240 GCA_033807815.1 Rumohra adiantiformis | reverse complement strand
TCTCTCTCTCTCTCTCTCTCTCTCTCTCTCTCTCTCTCTCTCTCTCTCTCTCTCTCTCTCTCTCTCTCTCTCTTTTCGTAAAAGATGTCATTATATTACATCATAAATTACATCAGTTCATCAATACAACTTGTTCATCACAAGCACCTTAGATATTCCTGAAGTGTATGGGCTCCGATCGAGATATACTCAACCATATTTCTCCTACTGCTTGCAAAACCAACTTAGCCTGTATAAGGAGAGAAATATGCCAGAGAATAATCCCCTTAATTTTCCCTACTTGGCCAATAATTCCCGCCCTCCCATCAAAGATGAAAGAGTTTCTAACATTCCAAACATGAGCTAAAGCAATCCATCTAAGATAGTGAAATAAAATCTTTTCCTGCTCACTAATCTCTTGTAATGGGGGTATTCCAAAAATCCATTCCTGCGTAGAAAATATGAGTCCAGTGACTCTGTCCCAAATTCTGAAGATGAAATCCCAAATGAGCTTAGCCACTGGGCACCCTTGAAATAAGTGTCTCGCTGTTTCGGTACAAGTGGTACAGTAGAAACATTGACCTGGTGCTATTTGTTTTTTAAGCAGTAAATTGCCTGTAGGTAGCCCTCCCATCAACAATCTCCACAAGAAAATTTTCCCTTTAAACGGAATAGGGGATAACCAGCCAGCGAGGAGCGCTTTGGACCACCATTGTGCTTTTTTCTTTAGCGCCCAGGTACCATTAGCTTTTCTCCCAAAACCAGAGCTCTTTTGCATGAGTCTATGATACACTTGATTAGCAGATTGTTTGCATATGTCTGCCTTTTTTCTGAAACACCAATCCTCCCAGGGTTCTTCCGTAAGGCTGCCAGGAAGTCTTCCTTGGAGCAAGGGATTTATACCAATCTTCTCCTCCCATAAAGCCCTATATCCTCTGGGTATTTTGAAGTATTGTCTGATTTTGCGGAACGACAACATCTTTCTATTGGGGAGCAGAGCATCTTCCACACAAATTAACCCTTTTCTGGCCATTCTGTTAAATTTCGCTCTATGAATCTCCAAGTTCTCTCCGTTAATGATTCTTGAGTGGCCAAAAATTTCCGATGTTAGGGAGTTTTGTGAACCGTTCCTCTCAATCGGGCTCCACTTAGCATCTCCAAGCACTTCCTGCCAAGAACATATTAAATGATTGAGAATGTTGGAATCCTTAGTTTTCATCTTGTGATTGGAATTAACGACATGCCACCATCCTGCCGGAATCCTCGTATTCCCATGTTTTAACCCTTCTTTTTCAATAAAAAATTTAGCCATGATGGCCCAAGGTTCAGAATTCTTGCACATTTCGATGAAGAGAGTCCATCTGCATGCCATCATATGCATTTTCAAATCTAAAAGGGCAGCACCCCCCTTTCTCTTTGGTTTTGTAATAAGATTCCAAGATACCCACGTTTGCCCTTTGATGTTGCCCACTTTCTTCCATAGCATGAACCTAATGGACTTCTGAACTTTTGCAAGCGATGTGTTTGTCCAAGGAAGAAGAGGAAGGAAGTATGAGATCATGCTTTGCATAATAGACTGTGCCACTTTGATCCTTGTATGCAGAGGCCATCCTTGTGATTTCCAGTATATAAATTTATCCTCAATGCGACTAGTAATCCATCTTAAGAGTGCTGCTGAATCCACATGGACACCACATGGATAGCCTAAATGCTTAAATATATGTCCATGTGAAATTGTCTTCCCAGTCCACCCAAGATTGCTCAAGTTGTCCTCTGTGCAGCTGATGAGCTTTGATTTGCGAATATTCAAATGAAGACCCGAAGCTAAACCAAAATCTTCCCAAATTTGAAGAATCCTGTCAAGATTTTGTTTTGAGGCTTTAATGAACATAAAGAAATCATCGGCTAATGCTTGCCCAGTGATTTGCAAACCGTTAGGAAGATGAAGACCACAGATTTCTCCAGAAGCTGCGAGCTGATCAAATTTGCTTAGAAGGGGATGCGTGATTATGGCAAAAATGAGTGGACTGAGTGGACATCCTTGGCGAATAGATCTCTTAAGCAAGATTTCCTTCGTTACCCTACCATTGATCAAGATGCGCGTAGGGGCGCAATCCAAAATTGTATGGATTACCGAGGACATTCGAGGACCAAAACCCATCCCATTCATGAGCTCTTGGGTGAAATTCCAATTGACATGGTCGAAAGCCTTCTCCATGTCAAGCTGAAGAAGAACAATTTCCTGATTAGAAGCTTGAGCAAAATCTACCCCGATTTGAACATTGAGGATATTATGCAGAATATTTCTTCCCTTTATGAACCCATATTGTCGCGGATGAACAATGGAGCAGAGGATTCTTTGAAGTCTTTTAGCTAAAATTTTGGTGAAAATTTTATACATGGTCCCCATTAAAGAAATGGGTCTCCAATGATCAACTTTAAAAGGCGATGGAATTTTGGGAATAAGCTTGATAATGCCGATTTTCCACTCTGAGGGCATATGACCAGAATCCCAGATTTGTTGACATATGAGAGCAATTGGGGGAGCTAATTTCTCAGCAAACTCTTTCATGACTTCGTTTGGAATTCCATCCCAGCCTGGACTTTTGAAATCCTTAAGATTTTGCAGCACTTTGACCACTTCCTCTTGTGATATATCTCTCTCAAGCTCTTGGGCCAAGTCTCTAGGAATCTGATCTTTAATTAAAAACATCAGATCTTTCCTTGCCTTACTTCTAGAAGGGGATGGAGTATCTTCAGATCCCAGCAGTTTTTGAAAGAACTCAATGCAATGACTGATAACTTGTTTCGGGTCATCGAGAAGCACCCCGCAGTCATTCTCAATTCTGACCAAGTTTTCTCTAGCATGTTTTTGTTTTAGATGAGCAAAGAACCTATGCGACTTATTCTCGTGGTCAACTATCTCCTGCTTCTTGGCCAACAATTTGTACTTTGAATATTTCTTCTCCTCCATATCAGTTAATTGGGCTTTGATCCAGTCTATTGTGAAGCTAATTTCTGATATTTGACATCCCAATTGTGACACATTTTGTAAATGAAACAGCAAGCTTTCCAAGTATTTATACCTGTTCTGCGAAAGAGACGCCTGAAATTGTCCATAAAACCTGCCAAGATTTTGTAAATTCTTTGTGAATTGCGTCCAGGCCAAATTTCCGATGCACGGTATTTGGTTTACCAGATTTTCCACAATCTTTTGGACCAGGGCCTTGAAAGCGCTATGACCAAGAAAAGATTGATTAACTTTGAGGGGAACTTTCTGAAGCAAATTTTTGAAGGCGTCAATTGGATGTTCTAGTAACTCTAGAATGACAGGGAAATGGTCTGAAAGATGATACTGGAAGCCTACATTGATATTTAAAATCTCTGGCAGGAACAGGTCATGTTGACAAATATATATCCTGTCTAACCTAGCCCGTGTCCCTTCATATTGCTGGGAAACATAAGTATACCCTCGTTTGTCAGGCCTCAACCACTCCCACATATCTTGTTTAAATGCTACAGAAGCGAGTTGATTCCAGATTGACCTTTCTGGCCAATCCATAATTGAATGCGGCGTGGTTGCATGCTCCCGTTGCTCGCACATATTGAAATCTCCTAGAATGAAGCCTGGTCTAGCATTTCTAAGGAACATAAGATCATCCCAAAGTTTTTTGCGTAACTGCACACTATTAGGCGCATAAACGCCCGTTATCCAGCAAATTTCCTCCAAATACTGACATTCAATGACCAAAAATCTCCCTCTGATGTCTTGTTTGACTAAAGAAGGGTTCAGAGAAGAACGTATAGCAATCATTACTCCAGAATGAGATGCCTTATGCCCACTGTAGTAAATGTGATACCCATTTGAAATTGTCATCTGTCCTGCAAAACCATGTTGCTTGTGTTTGACTACACAGATAATGTCCCATTGCTCCTTGAAAATTATGTGCCAAATGCGAGATTGTTTCTGCTTTGATCAGATACCTTTTATGTTCCATTGTACAATCTTCATAATAAAATTCAGATACCTTTGGAGGCCCAAAAACCTGCCTCCTGATCTTGAATGAATTATATTGGATCCTCTACGTTGTTTGATTCCATTTGGTCCCATGCTTTTTTAAGAAGAAAACTAATTCTATCCTTGCTATTCATTGGCAAACCGTCAATGAAATGTGAAGTTTTAGACTGATCCGGCCCTTTGACTGGGACACGATCATGCCCTTTTGCCGAAAATCTATTTCTAGGAAATTGTGGAAATTGGACATTGCCTTTGTGATTAAAGTGCATCTCCAAGGGTTTTTTCCTGCGGCAAAGGCCCTCTCAAACGAAGATTGTACCTAGGCGGAACTGAGCCCTGCCCTCCTTTGGTCACCTCCCCCTTCTGCCTGTTAAACCCTTGGGTAACCTGTCGTGCCTTGCTGCCCTTCTTTACCACATCCGTCCATTTGGCACCTTCATTCTCGTCCACTTTTTGTTTTCCTTTATCTACGCTATCTTGTTGCTTCACGGTTTTCGGGGTCCATCTTACTATATCTAGGATTTTGGAAACTAATGGAACTTGGGAACAAGAAGGTCCATGTCCCAAGTCTTGTGACTCCTGCGTTGGATGCTGCTCACCTGAAGCCGAGCCTGTCTTTTGAATGCCCTCTGTTTGCTTTAAATTAAAATGATTTGGGCATTCTAAAAAGAAATTTCCCAACTCGCCATAGTTGAAGCAATGACCCACAAATGATCCCCACTTTAAGTCAAAGAATAGGTCTTCAAATCCGTCAATTTTAACTTTGAGCTTCCTGGGCCTACTCTTCGCGGTATCCCAAAGCATACAAAGCCTGTTTCTGTTTCTAGAATTCCATCTAGGAGTTACCAGAACTTCGCCCACTTGACTCATTAACGTTGTGAGAGAGTCCCATAACGAGGCAGGGAAGTTCGCCACCTCTACCCAAATTGGGCATGCTTGTCGCAGCAAATCCTGGAAGTCTATCAATGGCTTCCATGGTACAACAGATGAGCAGCCTGGGTGCCAATGACACTTCTACGACCTCCTCAGCTTTGTCAGCTTCTGGGTCTTTGGTATGATTTTCGAAAATGTAGCAATCAAATATGGCCGTAGTCTTATCATAGAGTTTAGCCATATCTACATCTTCCAAACTATCAGCGTCATTTTTTGCGCTACCCCCCTCTTCTTCCGGCATAGCTTGAGCAGTTTTTCTCCTTTTGCTCTTGTCAGGGTCTTGCTCCTCCTGAGATTGTGCCGAATATATCGCCCCTTCTTGGTCCGCCGTCACAAGATCAACAATTACAAGCCCATGTGCAACCTCCTCATCTTTGTCCATGGGTAGAGAAGCCACATGCCCCTCAATGAAATCCATATTTAGCAAACTTTGCATGATCCCTATAGATTCCAAGGGCATATCTGGCCAAATCCTTGCCAAGACTTTGCCCCTGCCCTCAGCAAACAAAAGGACTCTCGACACTGAGCCCACAACAGCGTGCAAGATCTTTCTTCACAAAAAGGACTCAATGCTCTCTGTCTGGGGTAGCCCGTGCCACCAAGAGCTAGTATACGTAAAGTGGAACAAGCAAAACCCCACCGCCTACACCCGAGGCGATGCTCGCCACGCCCCACGAGAATGTCTCACACTTTACCGACTCCTGACACACTGCCCGTGGGAACCCTTGCCTCTAGAGCAAAGGCTCAAAGCAAAGAGCAAAAGCAAAATAACCCAAGGATCACTACGCGTACTCAAAGCTGAGTATGCGTAATGAAAAAGCGGGGCTACTTGCAGTAACTCCACGCGTACTCAGAGTTGAGTACGCGGCCTGCACCAAGAGGAGAGGACGGGGAGAATGAGGGTGAAACCTCCACGCCTGAGCTTCAGGCGCCCCGCCTGTCGGCCCTGGCAGCACAAAGCGCGGCACACCGTCCAGCCCAAACCCTCCCCCCAGCTGCCTTCTAGCCTCGAGAAGCCAATCAAATCCAGTCCCACGCCAGCAGCACCAGCGCTTCACACCTGCACGACAGAGAGAGGCACCCGCAAACAAACTTTTGCCCAGGACGAGCGACGAGCTAAACCCTAAACCCCACAGGAGCTCCCTGTAGCGACTCACCCTAGCCCAAAGACTACTGAGGAGAAAACACACACACACACACTCACCCATCTCCTCTACAGCCCTCGCCGGAAGGACCAGCCCGCAGGACCCCTGCTCCCAAACCCTAGCAAGCTACGCGCCATCCTCCACCTCTCTCTCTCTCTCTGTGTCCCCCCTCTTTCACATTGTTGCGTAGCAATTGTAGCCATAGAAGTTGAAGTATTAATTTTTTTTAAAAGGGAGTTAAACCCTTCACTTTTCAAAGCGCTATTTCTCACCTAGCTCAGAGAAAGCAGTATTTTATTCTCTTTAGTAGTAGCTAAGATTTCCATTTATGGCTTGAAATCTTGGCTAGGGTTTTCTCTATCTTCAAACAATGTTTTGAGGACAAATTCAGAAAAAATTGTGGATCCAAAAATTCTCAAAGGAACTTTGTTTGTAGTTCTTATGAAGAGCCTTCATTTAGTTCAATATTTTTTTTGGTTTGATACTTTGTACAAGCACTTTGGGCTTGTTACATGTTCATGCAACTCTATTTCAAGGGCCGCCATGATCTTTGCATGTGTTGTATGATCTATAAATCCGAAGAGTCATGTAAAGTTCTCTTCCTTTAGAGAAGGCTTTACACCATGGATTATGTTGTCTTGCCTTGGTCCTATTGCAGATGTTTGATATCAATATTGTGTTTTCTTTTAGCTTGAATATTTTTTACCGTGGCTTTATAGCATTGATTATGTTGTCTTGCCTTGGGCATAATGCAGATGTTTGATTTCAATATTGTGTTTTCTTTTAGCTCAAATGTTTTTTTTCATGGTCTATAAAATTTAGGAAACAGTGCTCCGTGAAAGGTTGCATGCAACAACGATTTCCTATGGCCCCATTGATCACAAATTTGAGAGCATGTTTCCACTCTCGGAAAGATTTCTAACATAGGTGCCAAGGAGATGTATTGGATTTGCTTCTACCTAAGAACACACATATGATTGTGTATTTCAACATTGGTTAAGTGAGCCCATACATACTAGCGATGATGCTTTAGAGATGAGAAACCTAGCAGAATGACGTAAGGTAACAAGTATCTTTTGTGCATATGGAAGTTAATTTTCTTGTATGCATGGCATTGTTAATATCACAATGCGTGTCTATGAATTGATTTATTGATGCATGCATGTGATGTTTAGCATGCATGCATTTGGCACCAAAGACATATAGCCATCAATGCTTATCTTATTTTCTAATTGTGTTTTTGACGTCTTGGTGGGAAGCATTCTAGAAGTACACTCCTAACTAGTAGTGTTTGGAGCTTTCCATATCCTTGTTGATGCGTGCATGTGATCTTTAGTGTGCATGCATTTGGCACCAAAGACATATAGCCATCAATGCTTATCTTTTTGTCTAATTGTTTTTCTGACATCTTGATGAGAAACGTTCTAGAAGTACAGTCCTAACTAGTGTTTGGAGCTTTCCATATCCTTGTTGTTTGCATGTCTTTACACGTAAGTACATTTTTCATAATTGAGCAGTGAGGTTTCCATATCCTTGTTGTTTGCATGTCTTGACACATAAGTTGATAGGACAAAAGTACATTTTCTGTAATTGAGCGGTGAGGTTTCCATATATATCTTGTCCCATGCATGTAAGTGCCAACATTAAGGTTGGATTTGGAAATGCAAACATGCAGTGTGTGTCCTTGGTTTTAAGATATACTATTTTTTAAGCATGTTGATTCCTTGAGATGCACCATAAGAGTTGAGAGGTCAGAAGGACTATAGTATTATGGACCGTATGTCCTAATGGTGGATTAACTAGATCATTCATAATTTCCATTTGTTGACACACATGCTATGAATATTTCTCAAACTCTATCTTCTACTAAATTGGGTCAACACATAGAATTTGAATTGTATAAGGACTATTGAACTAACAAGAGATGGTGCACCAAGATGCCAAAAGATGTAACGGTACAGGTTTGTGAGATAACAACTCTAAAAAAGTTTCATTTTCCAACACAAAAAAGAAAAAAAATCACCATATCAAATCTTTTTCTGATGCTTTATTTTTGTAGTCCGTGTTTGTTTATTTTTTATGAACTACAGCTATTATTGGAGCGCATACCTACTTTTTGAGACTGCGTCATTTTTTTGGCTATTTTTGGTGTTGACCTTGCTAATTGCAAGAATGGCAAGCTACCTGCATGGCGAGGGCCGGTGTCTATATCAAGGTACTGCGATTTGCGATATTGAGGGGGATTCAGAGTGCAAGTGGGATTGAGAGTGTGATTGTGAGTGAGAGTGTGATTGAGATATGCATACAATAAAGAGCTTGGGGTGGTCAGGAGGTTTGAGCATCTCTGCAAGACAATTTTGTGCTCTTCTGCCAACATTGTAAATCTTTTAAGATATCATTAATATAATTTGTTGTTTTGGCTCTATTTTGTTTATCTCTATTATTGTCTCTATTTGGTCTATTGTGAGTGCGGTCTTGGCCATCCACACCTACCCACAGACCCCTAGACCCACCCATGCTCTTAGCATGCTAGCATCACTCATCCGCCCATGCACCTAGCATGCTAGCTCATAGCCTCATCCTTTTTTTTTTGTGAAAACCATCATCTTGGATCCACTTATACAGGATAAAATACAACCTTGAATGACACGCTTGTGTAGATATTATTTTTTATCTCACATGGAAGGTCATATAGTCTTAAGCACTATTTTACACATGCTCACGTTAATGAGGAAAAATAAATGTGTAAGCCTTGTTTTTCCACATGAACTTAGAGTCTATGGCACAAATTTTGATCGGTCTCACAACGAAATGTCTTATCACTTTTGGTTTTTACTACTTGACCCATGCCACATCTAGAATGAAAAGAGGAAATCGGCAGTAGTTAATTTCCAAGATATCTTGTACCAAACTATAATAGAAAAGTCAACAGTCATTGTTATCATATCACTTATCTCTTGATCAATTGTGGGAATCATCCCACACTCCTATGTTGTGCAATGCTTGTCAGTTTTATCAACTCAAAATTGACTACCATGTGACCACAATGCATTGTGTTTACAATAATGCAGACACTCAACACAAAAGGTAACTTTATAAGTGAGTAAATTTTAGTGTATGATATGTGATGGGAATCTTATCTCTATATTATTAGGTATAAAGTTACTTGCCAATATCTACCAAATATAAAATCTTGCACATCAGTTGTCGTGATATTTTCCCAATTGATCTTGTTCCCAGCCTCACCACTCAAATCCATGATGCACTCATAGATTTGGGAGCTATATTGAGAGAGTTAAGAAGTCAAAAATTGAAATTGTATAGGCATCTAAGTGTGCTTGTTGCTTTGTCTCATACCTTTTATACCACTATTGTATCTTTTGGCTATTTATCATGTGGTAATTAATCACTTTCTTAGCATGTCCTCATCATCTCATCAAAGCGCATATATGCCGAAACCTATTGCATCTCGTGATAATGGAAAGGATCCAAATAAGGTTGAGTAGAATATGGATAAGAATGTCAGTTGTAGCTACTATAAAGCACCTAAATGTGTTATCAAAGATTTTCATAAGGTAGCTTTGTAAGAGGCTAAGAAGAAATTGGCTAGATACCTCTACTTCTAGTGTAGGATCCGAAGATGTTCTGCCGCATCTGGAATGAGCATTCAATGTACACTGCAATCATAACCCATTGTTGCTTGATACATGTATGTGAGATGCTCAGCTGGTTCTAATATATGTTACTTTGATAGTGATGCCAGTAAGCATATCACTTTTCAACGTGATATATCCACTCCTCTTGAGTTTGAGCCTTCAGGGAGCACTATCACATGTGCCAATAAATCCTTGTATCAAGTGAAAGGAATTGGAAATATTGTGTTGACTGTTGCTAATGGCAGTACTTTCACTTTTGTGGATGCCTTCTCTTCAGGCACCCTCAAAGCATGTATGTGAAGTTTGCATGCATTCTTCGTAGAACGCAACGTGCTTCTTTTCCCAAAGATGGTTGAGTGATGAGGGTTGCTAACAAGCTACACATTGATGTATGTAGCCCTATGCAAGCCCCAATTTTTGGTAATTACGTGTATAGTATGACTTATAGTGATGATTAGTCCATGCATGCATGGGTATATCTATTAAGGCAAAGTTTGAGGTGTTTATGTGCTTCAAGTAGTTTGGGTCTTTGGATAAAAATGTATCAAGATGTAAGTTTGTGTGCATTCGTGCCACCCTAGCTCCAAGAGAAACACAAACATGGATGGGGGCCTTGGTGAAGAGGATATGGAGGGGATGGTAGAGACACCCTAGATGCATGGCGCGTTCGATTCAATGGAGGTCAATCCGATCAAGGTCGACTTGATTGAGGGTCTTGAGGACGAGGAGCCAGTCATCCACCATCAGTAGTCACGACTGCTAGCGTTTACAACTTTCTTCGAGGGTTCCAAGGAGGCAGAGAGTGCTTTGAACATATTTGAAGATGCTTAATGTGCACTCTCTTTATGGATGAAGTGCGAGATTATGCAAAAATAGTGGACGTGTGTGCGAGATTGTGCCAAGAGAGGTTATGAGTTGGTGAGGCTATCGTGGCAGTGCAATGCCTTTTGGTACAGCGAAACTGTAGCACTCACCGAAAGGCTCATCTTCAAAAGCAGTTTGTTCATGTGAACATTGAATTGGATGGAGCTACCAACAATGACTTCAAAATGCGATTTTGAGAAACGAAGAACGGGCGAGCGTGAAGGAGAAAGTTGGGAATTGGCGCCATGGCTCAAAAGTATGGTAACGTGGAAAGGAGGAAACAGAATTTGGGAGTGCAATATTGGACTCATGCACTCGAACTCACAGTATTGAGCTTTCCATGGTCGACAGGTTTAAAAAGTAGAGAGGCCTGATAGACTCAAGTACGGACTAGGTTCGTTGAGGCATACATTATTTTAAAAATTGGGTCATGGGGTGAGTAGTGTAAGTGGTCAAGTGAGTGAGTGATAGATTCATGTATGGACTAGGTCGTTGAGGCATCCATTATTTAAAAATTGGATCATGGGGTGAATACTGTAAGTGGTCAAGTGAGTGAGTTTTACAAAGTAGAGAGGCTTGATAGATTCATGTATGGACTAGTAGGTCGTTGAGGCATCCATTTATTTAAAAGTTGGAACATGGTGTAAATTCTGTAAATGGTCGAGTGAGTAGAGAGGCTCGATAGATTCATGTATGGACTAGGTCGCTGGTTGAGGCATCCGTTATTTAAAAATTGAATTGGATCATGGTGTGTGAATACTGTAAATGGTGAAGTGAGTGAGTGTTGAGTGTGAACAAAATGGTAAGGTCAAGCGACTTCATTAAGGTGTAAACGGTCAAGTGAGTGAGTGTGAACAAAATGGTAAGGTCAAGCGACTTCATTAAGGACCGTCCAAATGATTTCATAATGCAATGGAAAGGGGCCTATAAATGTAAGGGCTGGCAGGCATGCACACACACACACACACACACACACACACACACACAGCTGCTGACTCACGATGGTGGCATGCGTTGCGGAGGAGCTCAAGCAGTTCGCGGAGGAGCAATGTGCGCAGCTCAAGGTTGCGGCGTCGACATCTGGCCATGGGAGCTGGGTGCAAGTGAGGACTGACGCTGTTAAGAGACTGGACGCTCTCAAAGATAACGTCTCTCTCCCTCCCTCGCTCCCCCCCCCCGCGCCCCGCTCCCACCACCACACTCACACACACACACTCAGTAAATTAAGCGCTAATTATGGTACCTGTATGTGATATATGTGTGCTGTATGCTATTGCATGCAGGCTGCTCGGAGAGGTGATAATGTAGAGGAAGTGGATGGCGCAAAAGCTGCGTGGGAGGGATTCTACAACGCTCTGGAGATCAACCTCAAAAGCGCAGCTGCTGGCAGCTCTGCATCTTATGAGACCTCGCTGTCTGCCTGGGACTGGGCAGCGCTGAAAAGCGCCATCACGCCCGCCATGGCGGTCCTTCCAGATGCAATCAAGCAAACCGCCCCAGGCCCTGCTCACGACGGGCTGGTGGATGTCCTTGCTGGCATCGTGGAAGTGCTCGAAAGCGTGGTTGATGGATCGACCAAGGACATTTTGCGCACGGTCCTTGATGTGCTGATCAAGGTGCTTGAAATAGTGATCCCCCTGGTACCTTCTCCGATTTCATGGATCCTCACCATCCTCTTAGCCGTGCTCAAGGCCATAAGGCAGCTCCTCTAGTGCCTTTCATGCCTGCTTCATGTCTGTAGAGGGCGGCTACCTAAATAAAGATCAGTATTGGCGGCTTTAGCCCATTATATTATTATGCCTCGCCTCGGTCTCAGTCTCCGTGTCCGTCTCGGTCTCAGTTCCAGTCTGTTGGTAAACTACACTTTTTTCTTCCATCCCATCGACTCTCATCATCAGCTTCAACATGTACCCTTCTATAATAAGCTCTCAATTTCTCTTTCAAACACTCATGGCCTTACTTGTGCATGCCTTGTGTCTGTGTGTGTGTGAGAGAGAGAGAGAGAGACACAGAGCGAGAGAGAGAGAGAGAGAGAGAGAGAGAGAGTGTCTGAATTTCGCCCTTGAGTAGCTCCTTCGTGCAGCATATTCTAACGAGGATTTTAACGTCAAAATAATGAGAGAGAGAGAGAGAGAGAGAGAGAGGGACCAAAATAGAGAGAGCTCCTTGCGGCTTCGTGATCGTGGAGAGAGAGAGAGAGAGAGAGAGAGAGAGCGCCGAGGTCATTGGCCATGATTATAAAATGTGTGCATTCAATATGAGATTACAAAACTCTCCATGGCCACCTCCAAAAAAAAGCCCAGCCTATCCAAGGTTTTTGGCGGTACAAAAATGCTCGGATTCTCCCAAATGCCTCTTGAAATTTGAGACACCTAGGTCATCCACCATCAATATGGAAGTTTTCTTGATACTTCAAAAACCTAGGCCATGCAAATTCCTAATAAGGTTCTCGTTTCAAATTCTGGCTAGCGTTTGGGCACTTTTGTATATCCAGCCTTGTTAGAAGTAAGCCGCGGAGACTACGGCTTTGCTAGCTATTCACCGACTACTCACACATTGTTCGGATCAAAATTTGTCCTAAATAAATGCTTTGTGTCTACATGTGTAGAGCCTAGAAGATTTTTTATTGAATGTGCAATTTTGACTATTTTGAATACTGTCTGCCTGAAATACTATCCGAAGTATTTTGGATGCCATGTAATTTAGATATCCACCACTACTATTGAGAACTTTATCAACCGCCAATGCGTGTGATTAAAAACATTAAAGATCTATAATTTTTCCTCAAGTGAAATTCCACACCATAATCTATCATTACACGGACAATGGCACAACATGTTCTCCTTTATTGCAAGCACAAAAAGTACGCACAATAACTTTTTCTCTTCCCTTTTGGAGAAATACATGGTTATATACACTATCAAGATATTTTCAATTTTATTCTTGACCATAAAATTATTGGATGCCTAAAAGGCCTCCAAATGCTGCATTAATATCTCTTATGGGTCATCTATTCAGATATAGATTCACACTTTTATAGATATTGGGTCTGTGTATTAGTCTCTCTCTCTTTCATATATGAGAGTCTAGCATAGCCACCAATTTTTTATAATAAATTGTGGCTAGAGATATGCTCATATTGTGTGGAAGTAAACTCCAAGTCATATTAAGTCTTTTAATAAAGTTTGATGTTAATGAATTTTGTTTTCTCTCTCTAGAGATTTTGAGAGGCCATCTTGTGATCAAGTTTTGAGCGTCTTTTCATCAAATATAGGAAAAGTTTTGTATGCAACGTATTATGAAAATGTGAATGTTTGATGTGGGAAATGTATTTTTATGATGATGGGCTATTTGCTTGCATGAGCACTAGTTGTTGATGTTTTTAGCATGTTAATATGTATTAGTAGATGAGCAACAAATGTGATTTGGGCATGAGCAACCACTGCTTCAGGCGTTGATTGAGCAAAGAACTACTAAAGCAATAGATCTAGGATTTAGCATCTTTTAGAATCGCCACTTTTTTACTAGGCATGGCTAACGGATTGATTATTTTGATTGTAGTTAAATGGCTACAAGCCAAGACATCAATGTGGGTGCTCAAAGTGATGTGTAACTAAGCCAACCTACTTTTTGATCAATTTAAAC
>JAWWVC010000055.1:0-14258 GCA_033807815.1 Rumohra adiantiformis | reverse complement strand
GACCCAATTTTACTATTGTTTTTGAGGACAAAAACTCTTCCAAAATGGGAGGGGAGTAATGTCACAACAATGGTAAATCCCTACGCTAGCACGCTATGAGTGTGGGCGAACATGGGACCTATGAGTCAGCATGCTACAAGCGTAGGCAAAGGTGGGATATACGTGCCAACACGCTGGGAGCGCGGGTGGTTGTGCAAGCCACATGTCAGCACCCTACGAGCATGTGCGGACGAGTAGCGCCAGCACGCTAGGAGCGTGGGCGGGTTCAAGGGTTTCCAAGTAGGTGTGGACGGCGAGCGCTATTACTAGCAGGCGCACGCCTATATAGCCGACGGTTGGGTGGAGAGCCACTATTCTTGTCTTGTCTTGTCTAGGGGGAGCCGTGCGCGGCTATGGTGCGGGGCACAATCGTGCATGGTTTTCACAAATCATAACTCACAGACCATAGATGCAAGGGTTGAATCAAAGATACCAAAATGTCAAGCAAGGTTAGTAGATGTAAGAAATGTGTTCACTATGTCTCATGCTACTCCATTATTTGCTGATAAGCAATGGAGTGGGTTTTTTCTTAGCACACGGCTCCAAATCAACTTCTATGAGCATAAGGTAATGATTGGATCATCAAGGGCTAGCTATAGCTAAAATATGGCCAAATTTAAGTAATTGATGGAGTAAATAGGCAATGGAGTAATGTGAGCATAAAAATTGCCCTGCAAGGTCATTTTTACACATTTCATGTCACAGAGCACCTTTCGGCCATCTAGGGTTTGAAAATGTGCACCTTGAAACCTTGATTCTTGTGAATATGGTGAATTTTTTGCCACACAGGCATCATATTGCAATTGGCATGTGATACACCCCCATATAAGATAGTGCAAGTACTTGCCAAGATTACTCTTTGAGAGGCTTGCACCTCTCTTTATCAAGTTTTTGGAGAGGGTGGCTCCTCTTGCATTCCTAACGTTCACCATAGCTGCAAAGCTCTGGCAAAATTTTGTTAGATTTCCAACACTTAGAGAAATCTAGGGTTTCCAACATTATCATTAGTGTCAAAACCTTGCCATGGTGAAACAAAAGAGCACACCCATGAGTACCAAGGAAAATAGGGCACAACGCACTTGCGTGCCAAATCTTGTAGTGCCCTCATTTGAGTTTGATGAAGAACATAGCCCAGAAGGAATATTTGCTACACCAAGGCCTGGTACTCATGAGCTCCAATTGGATCATTATTTTGCATACTGCTTTGTTGAAAATGTAGTCATGTACACACAAGAAGCAAGTGTGGCAATGTGCACCTTCAAGGACAACCATGGAAGAGAAATCTTAGTCCATGTGCCCACTTGGAGCTTCTTTAGCTTACAAGTGCTGGAACCACATGGGCCCAATCTATGGAGCTACCTATGTCTTGATGGTTGTTTTGCTTTGCCATCATGGGGATGTGATCTACAAAGGGCATGGGAGCTCTACAACACCACTCGCAATGACTTTAGGTGTAGAATCATGGATTTCCAAGGTCGCAAAAGGAGTGTGCTACTAGCTAGAGGTCTTATCAAAAGAACATTGCACTTTGAACACTAAGACATCACTTTCAATGAAAAGTCATAAACCTTGATGGCGGATAGGGATTTGTGTTGTGATGCAATGGAGCCTAGATGGGATCATCTATGCAGCAAAGAAATCATATTACCATTGCGGCTGCATACACATTATCTCCAATTGATCTATCCCCATAGGTGGAGTATGCCAAAGAAGGTAGTGGCAGTGGAGCACACACTAAAATAGGCTCAAAACCCTGCACTTAAGACAAATTATGCAAGAAAATTTTTGCAAAATATTACCAAGGCAAGAAAGAGAAATATCACCCAAGGAAAGAGTGAGGCTAGTGTGAAGAAAAAGACATATCTTGTAGGAGTCTTGGCACTCACTTGGATTGCTTACAAAGCATTGAGGGAACAAGAATTGCCAGAGCCATGGGAGAAGCTAGACAAAAACCCCATGAGTAGCAAGAATTCCCCAGGCTCAAGGCCTCTAAATAAGAAAAGGATAGCATAGTCAAAATAGCAAGACAAACCCAAGAAGAAGCCACAAACACGGCAAGACAGGTTTTCAAAGTCTCAAGGAAGAAAGAATGATGAAGATCACATAGACATATACCACGAAGATCTGTATATTTAAGCTTAGAAAAAGCAAAGCCAGCATCTCTAGGAAGGATGTTGTACCCATCTCATCAGCAAGGTCATTTTCTAACATAAGAACTCAGACTTGCCAAAACAAAGAAGAAAATCTTCTCTTCAAAGGAATGCTCCAGGAATGCTCCGAAGGAGTATCTATGAGACACATGGGAGAGGGAAACGCCTCTCTTAGTCATTTATTTTCTCCTAGGAAGGAGACGTATGCGCTGAAGAAGATGCCAATCTTATAAGAGAGTGGATAATTGGCTTTAGCCAAGAGCCAAAAGCAGTGTGCAGCTTCTAGAAGGCAATGGAGACCCTATGGGAAGAGAGGCTAAAGACAAAAGTTGTTGCATAGAACCAACACCTATTGCAAAGGAGCATGCTAAGGAAAAGAAAGACAAAGAACTTCAGCACATGAAGAAGAACAAAGGGAAAGAAAAGGTGGACCAAGAGGAAGCTTTGTCAATCCCAAAAGCTCAAACACCTCCAAGGCAATCCTCTCCACAAGCTAAAGAGAAAAAGCACTATCCACCTCTCTAAATGCCACCTAAAGAAATCAAGAAGAGAAATGAGTGGATGAGGAAAACCTCTAGCCTTAAGACAAGATTAGAACAAAATAGGGAATTTGAAAAGGCACTCAAGGATGAAAAAAATTAAATCCTTGAAATTAAGGAGAAATTCAAGTGGATTGGTGAGCATGTCCTTGTGGACAGTGAATAAGAGCATGACAAGATGACAAGGGCCCTCCTTGCAATAGCTACATCTATAGGGAGAGGCTACAAGAAGATTTGCACGCTCACAAGAGATATTAAAGTGTAGCATGCAGCCTAGCTCTTTAGCGTAAAAGATGTCCAAAGCCTACACAAATTGCTGAAGGAAATGAACAAGTACTACATGGACCTTGAAGAGAAAAACAAGTTTGTCAGCACTGATGCTAACCATTAGAAAAAAAATAAGAATTGCAAGCAAGTACAAGAATTCAAAGAGACCAACAAGTAGCTTGCTATTTTTTTATACAAGATTGAAGAAATAGCAAGAAAAGAAAAAAAAGAAAGTCTAGATATTGCAAGCACAAAGTGCTTCTACGGGGATAGGATCTGCCAAGTCGAGGACCGCCGTCAACTCACAAACACAAGAGGAGTTCAAGAAGCCGTAAGAAGAGAACACTGAGCTCCATGCTCAATGTCAAGGACAAAAATAAGAGCTTGATGAGCTAAAAAGAGAGCTCAAGGTTTAAAGGAAAGGAAAATAGGCATGGACTTTGTTGCCAATCCAAGAGACATAGGAAATGGATATCTTAAAGCCAACACAAACTACACAACACGCAGGGACAAGTGCAAGGCCAGGGGTGTGGACATACATGCCAATTAAATATTACCACTAGGAGATCACCAAGGATTATTTTCTAGATCTTGAAGCTAGAGAGAAGGACCTATATCTTTATGAAAGGGAGATATTTGAGCTGAGCAGGCTAACTCCGTAGGAAGCATTCCCTTCTAACAATACAAAGCTAGGTAAGCAGTGCCTCAAGGCACTCATTGAGAAGGAGCTTGCGGAGCAAAAGTTAAGCCATCTAAAAGAGGTTAGATAAGGCTACTTAAAGCTTGCTAAAGTTAAGAGCAAAGAGATGCTAAAGGTACAACCAGTGTGGAGAATAAAGTGGTTCCAAAAATGCGACAATGCATCCAAGATCTACTTTGACTCCCCAAGGCATCTATGCATCAACCAAACATACTGCCCCACGACACACGGGTACAAGTGAGAGGATTTTCCATTTTGTCAAGGAAGGAATCCATGGATGCTAAATTTCCAAAAAATGCCAACTCCACTAGATTGCCTCACCTTGAGAGACCAATGGCTAGCAGAGCTTTGTTTGAGCATGATAGATCACTATAAGGGTGTGCCAAATTTTACCATTCAAATGCTTTTGAAAAGTCTTAAGGTTAATCCACACACTCCTTACATGGTTTGAGAAGGAAAAGGAGGAGGACCTAGCATTATATTGGTACCATCAACATGGGACCCATTCCAGAATAGCTACATAGCCAGGATTCTTCCTAGCCATTGCATAATAACTTTTGAAGAAATGATGATGACTACTGGGTTCATTGAAGGATAAACTTCAAGTTGCTTTTATCCAAGAGCACCAATCACTAAAGTGTATGTTTAGAGAATACTACTAAACTCCACAACAAGGTTCATGTAGCCAAACATCACCAAATGTAAGGAGAGCTCCATAGAACTCTTATATGGATAAATGTCTAGAGCAGCCTGGGGATGTCAAAATGACAAGTATTCAATAGGATTGAAGAAACAAAAAAACATGTGTTAGGAGCAATCAAAGGATGAGGAAAAAGAGGAGGATAAGGGCAAGGCCATAAACAAGGATGTGGCTAGCCCAGAGCAAATTAGTCGCCACCTCCATCAAGCAAGAAGTAGAGCAACAACAACCACAATAAATGATGGGATTGGGAAGACCATCTCTATCATGGTTGGTTGAAAGTTTTCCAATATAATTGCCTCAACAAACACAACAGCAAGAATAAGGGCCATGTGTACAAAGGAGGAGCATCAAGACAAGGCAATCCTTGGGTAATGGAATCATCAGACATGCCTAGACCACTAGGGCAACTTTGAGCATGCCCAAGGATGGACATGCAATAGACAAGTGGGATTGGTTTGGTAGAAGAAAATATAATGAAGAACTTGTAGCATTTGGTGCTGTAACAAAGAAAAGACCAAAGTGCAAGATTTGCAAGATCTACATGAAAGCTTCACCAACAAGTATTATTTTTGTTTTTGAGAAGCTCGTGACTAGAAAGTTGCCAAAGTGCATTATGAAATATATGAGAATAGAGAGTGGGCTGAATGTGAGTCTCACTTTGTAATTAGGAGGATTTAGCTCATTTTTACTCAATTCTTTAGTGATGTCCGCCCAAGTATGAACATAGCTTAACCCAAAACTTTGCTATAAGGAAAGAGGTTCACTAAGAAGTGAGGATTCTTCATGTTATCATCAAGAGATATCTCCTCTAGCTCCCTTAATCTCTAATCTCTCTCCATTGTAATCACTACAATGGTTATGAAAGGACATGGATGCTTCTTCACTTCTTCTCTCTCTCTAATGCTTTAGTTGATTGTGTGCATTGTTTATCTTATGTTGGATTAGGCTAGTGTTTGTGCATGATTTTTTTTCTTGTTTCATTGCTTAAGCTCCATGTTTAATCTTGTCTAAGTAAGCTAAGCACTAAGCTATGAGTAATCATGAATGTGTAAGGATAGGAATGGTAGTTCTCTAGCTTATGTTCTCAGCTATGCAAGGACAATGTTAGGAGGATCAAGTATTTGTCATTGCCTTGTCTCAAACTAATATTTATCTTAAGGGTAGATGATTGAGTACTTATTAGGGGGGATTTGAGGCTATGAAAGAGGAAATATTGAGCCCATGTGTGAGAAGTATTGATTCAAGGCTACATGCTTTATTGAGTGGAAATTGAAGTAAGTGAGTAGACAAGCTTAACCTATAGCTTGCTTACTTGAGTTTGTAGGTGAGTAGGAATGAGGTTGAGTCCTTGCAACATAGAAAAAGAGTGTACTCAATTGCTAAGCTTGAGAATCCCTTGTTTGACAAACAAGCTAACCTCCATGAGCTATCTGGGCCAAGCTTCCTAGTCGACATTCTTCTTGCATTTGCTTGGAGGCTTGTAGGGTTAGAGCTGGTATGCAAGTGACTCTCCATAGCCTAGGTTTGCTCACAAAGAAAATTATTGCGCCTTGCAATAGGATGCTCTCCCCAATAAGCTTACTTGTCAACTCTTGGGAATTTGGCAACCTTTTTATGTATATGAAAAATGCCCCATATAGGACTTTTCACATTTCTTGGCGGGTCCATTTAAAAATGTGAGAAGTCCAGTGGGAGTTTAAAAAGCCCTCCGAGAATTGGCAAAAGCCCACCAGCACGGTCATTGGTGGAGAAGGTTTTTCCAAGTTGTCTAAATTGGGATGTGATCACAAACATTAAAGTTTCTTAACTTTGGTGATTACCAAACATTAATAACATGTTCATGTGTTCTCATTTACATAAGTGTAATCCCTGCTAAACTCAAAAAGGGTTAATATAGCCCCTTCCAAGTTCAAGAAAGGATCAATGAAACTTATTATAGATTAAAGCTATCAGAGCATTGGCGTATTGATAATGCATTTTATGTGAGTCTATTGAGGTGTTTTAAGGTTGCTCCACCCACAAAACCCATTGAAGAAGATCCTCTTGAATTTGGAAAGTTAGAGGAGATCTTGCAACTTGAGGCTACCATAAAACATGCGGAGAACATGCTACAAAGTGGAAAATTATCAAGAAGGTATGTAGCTAAGTTTAGAAATTATCCACTTGAAAATGCTAAATGGATGCACAAACCTCCGTGGAAGGATTCTCTTGCTTTATTGAAAGACTACAAGTTCCTTCATGGGCTGTATGCCAACTAAAATATTGATGTATAGAAATGCTGCATGATAATTAATGCAAATGGTTGATTCCCTCTAAAAGTTCATTAATATGTTTTATGTGTACACCAATGCTCTCCATGAATAAGTTTAGCAATGACTTTTTCTCTTACACACCTTCTAGTAGTGCCATCTATTCAAGAAATTATTTTCATGGGCTAAAGTTCTTAAGGAGTTTCTTAAGGAATAGGTTTAGCGATGACTTTGTCTCCTAAACACCTACTAGATTTGCCATCTAGTCTAGGAACACATTCTCACTAAAAAATGGATCCTGAGTAAAAATGGGCTAGCCTTCTCTTGATACATGCATAGTCAAGGATGACTATGATTTCAAGAGAGAAAAAATGTCATAAAAATTAAATTTTGATGAATGCTTAGGCTTTACAAGGCCTTTCTCTTGCTTAGAAGTGGCCATTCTTGAGAGAGAAAGCTCAAGAAAACATTTAGGTCCGGAAAAAAGAGCATGCAAGGAAGGGAATTAATTTGCTGGGAAAAGTTTTCATACGATGTCAACAAGATTTTACAAAGCTTAAAAAAACTTTTGACTGGCCCCAAAGGGACTTTTACGACTTATTTTTGGCAAGATTTAGTTAGGAGTATGGCCTCCCAAGAATGGGGGTGGGAACCAGGTCCTTAATGTGCCAAGTGGGAGTCAAAAAATCCCAAAAAGGGTGCACAAAAAGAGATGCCTCCCTTTCCCCCATCCCTTGCCTTTCCACGTCACTCTATGCTGCCACAAGGATGCTAATTCTTGATGGTGTGGAGACTTTTGCAAAAACATGTGCCTGAAAAGGCTCTTTCTCACATATGTAAGCTCACATTCATGTGCTTTGAGACTCAAATTAAAGTTAGCACCAAGTACTTCAAGGTTAGGCATGCTCCTATTGTACTAAACACACGATTATGTACCTATTGATTATATTAAGCTAAGCAAACAAGATATGAAGCTCTCTCTTTTAATGCTTCCATCCTTAGCTTTAGTACAATTCTCCTTTTCTTTGCAGGTGCTCTTGGCTTGTTGACAAATTGATACCTTGCAAAGAGACAATGCATACAAAGGTTATTCAAGCCATATGAGTATGGGTTATGGGGTTCTTAGAATCAATGGTCCAATGACGTATTGCATAAGCTTGCCTATGCTATAATTGTAAAAGAGCTCTAAGTGCAAGTGAAATAAAAAGCCTTTTGAGGGGGGGTAGGCCTCAAGTAATCCAGCCCTCTATCTTGTTTTGTAACTTTTAGTAATTCTTGCTAATATGGTTAATATGCATGACAATTAAGAGGATTTATGTGTGTGAATGAACATAATTTTGGCATCACTATGTCATTGATTGTTAAGAGTAAAGGTATTAGTGTTTGCTAAAACTATTTAATACTTAGCTTCACTGAATCAATTGCATTAAGTTGTCACAAAAAGTGGAGTGTAGTAGAATTATGGTTACACATCATGCACACGTTGGGATTTCAAGAGGGCATGTTATGGTCATGATTATGATGGCCTACACTTCTTATTGATTCTATGGAATTTGTTAAGTGGTGTGAGGCATATCAAAATACAAAACATCTAGTAGCAAGTGACAACATGCCTTTAAAACCAATAATGTCTGCTCGCACATTTGCTAATGGGGAATTGATTTTATGGGGTCAATAAAACAAAGCATACACATGTAGAGTACATTATAGTTGCAATTGATTATCTCACCACGTGGGGTGAAGCGAGAGCAACTGCAAATAATGATGCCAAAAATAACTGCCAAACTTCTATATGAACAAGTGAAGATTTGAATTACCCATAGAGATTGTGAACAATCAAGATATTCATTTTATAAACAAAGTCGTTGAATTCATGATGAAGGTGTTCATGATAGTCCATAGAATAATTTCCCCCTGTGATCCTCAAGCAAACGCTCAAGCAAAAATTACAAACAAGACCATTTGCAGAGCACTGACCAAGGTAATGAGCAAATCAAGAATAGACTGTGCTCAAAAGTTAAAGTTAGTCTTTTGGGCTTATAAAGTAGTATATAGGGCAGCAATAGGAGTAGCCCCATACAACCTTGTATATGGCATTTGTGCAATCTTTCTAATGGAATTTAGGTTACCTTCCCTCAGGGTGGCAAAAGAACTTCAATGGGACCAACATGAACTTTCAGAAAGAAATGCGCGATTAAAAAAACTTGATGAAACAAGACTTTTCATTGTAGCTCGCATGTATGTTGAAAAAAGAAAAAGAAAATATAGGCATGATCAATATGTGAAAACCTAGAATTTTCAAGTTTGTAATCTAGCTATACTTTATACAATTAGAAAGCATAAGCTCAACTACTAGCATAAGCTAAAGCTAAGTTATCTTCTAGAAAGTCTTGCCTTCAACTTATACTATACTTTTTCAAGACTATGAACATGATTTGTCATTAATTTTGGCAAGATTTAACCTTAAATTTAGTAAGTGTTTAACAACTAAGATCACTTTTTCTTCTTAAAAATTGCTCTTATGTGCATGTTCCAAGATGAATTCAAGTAGGAGGTATCAAAATTTTATGTTTTGTTAGAGAATATGTAAGACTTGGGACCATCTTGGAGTTGTCATGTAAAAAGATAAAAAATAACTCAGAAAGCTTCACTTCATAACTATGCTTTAGTGATGATTTGTCTAGTACCTTACAAAAACCAAATGGGCTTTAAGTAATTATGATGACAAGTTCAACCTTATGCAGAGATCTCATGGTGCCCCTTGTGGTATATTCTTTTTGAACAAGGACCATGTAAGTATCATTTTCTAAAAGCAAATGATGACTCAACTTAAATGGTATGCCCACTAGGTATTCAAAAGATTCAAAAGTACACAATCCATAGCAAACATCACCATGAATTGTCTAGATCTATCTTCACAAATTGTATCATGTAGAACTACTTTTCAAAGGATAGAAAGGATTTCTTATATCAAAAGGAAATTGTGATTGGTTTGATTTGTATAATTATACATGACATTTACATACACTCAAAAATAACTACTCCCAAGCGCTAAAGTTCAATCTAGCTGTAGAAAAAAAAAAGTAACATTGACCAAAATTTTGAGCATGATCTTTCACTCTTTAAAACATTCTGATAGCAAAATGTTTAAGGATTGAGATTTGTTTCTATTAAAAGCCACTTTGTACATGTGTTTGTTATACAATGAAATGGAGGAAGTGGTGAAGGAAATGGCATAACTTACACTTTCATATCAAAAGCTCAAAAATATAATATAGAAACATGATTGACTAAAATCATGATCATGATGTTTCATTCTTTACTAGAACTTGATGGTAAAGTTTTAGAACTTGATGGTAAAGTTTCCAAACCTTGACACTTCTTCCTTCTAAAAACTACTTTGTACATTAACAGGTCATTTTTGAACAAAAAGATGCAACACTCAAAGAAGTGGAAAACCATAACTCCAAAATATGAAGACAATGCATCTCATGAATAGTAGATAGAATATCAACAAATCATTGCACTTGCACAACACTAAAAGATCATAAATGTGTGATTCATAGTGCATGAATAACCAAGACCATGTTAAAGAATTTCTCAATAAATCATTAAATTGATTAAGAGGGCACCGCTTAAAATTAACTACTACCAAGCGCTAAAGTTCAATCTAGTTGTAGGAAACAAAGCAACATTGACCAAAATTTTGAACATGATCTTTCACTCTTTAAAAGAATTTGATACCAAAATGTTTAAGGATTGAGTATTGTTTCTATTTAGAGCCATTTTGTACATGTGTGTGTTATACAATGAAATGGATGAAGCGCCCAATGAAATGGGCATAGCTCACATTCTCATATCAAAAGCACAAAAATATAGTATAGAAACAATATTGACTAAAATCATGATCATGATGTTTCATTCTTTACTACTAGAACTTGACAGTAAAATTTCAAAACCTTGACATTTCTTTCTACCAAAAACCACTTTGTACATCACCATGCAATCTCGCTGCAGAAGCGTAGACCTGATTTTCCGAAAGCTACACATGGTGTCTACTAGCGAAAAGGAAATCGAGATTCACATAACTTGTATAACTATACGCGGTGTTTACAGATGTTCAACACATAACTAGGAGCAAATGCTAAAGTTGAATCTGGTTGTCAAAAATGCAGTGGAGTGTTGACCAAAACCTTGGCAGCAGAGTTTCAGAACGCGGAGATTTGTTTGTACTAAAAGCCGGTTGTACATGCATGTTAAACGATGAAACGGAGCCTAAGCAGAAGTAGCTTGTGTTCTCACATAATCATCAAAGAAAGAGAAAAGCCTTGCACCTTGACGAGTATATTGAATGGGGTTATAAAGCATCGTGACCTGCTGAAAAGGGAATCATTTGTAGGGCAGTCCAATGTAACTAATACAAGAAAGAAAGAAGAGAGAGAATGAGGGTAGTAGTTGATAAACAACCCGTTCAACCTTTTGTACAGGGGGGCGGGGCTACCTATTGGAGCTGCATGCAATTAGTCTAATGTATATGACAACAAAAGCCCATGCTGAGAGAGCGCGCCGGAGATGGTAAGCTTGCCACCTCGGCTGAGGTCTCCTTCTTGTACCAGCAGCACCGGCGTATTACCATGGTACACCACCAGCGAGGGGCAGTATTCCTTAAGCAAGACGCTAGTGCGCCCCCCCGACGCAATGCTGCGGCTATCATTCGCTACTCCGTGTGTCCTGGCATCCACCCTGAGTTCCTCTCCACTCTGATTGGTCACCGCAAGAGGAGGCATCTGTGCGCGTGCGTGCGTGCAGAGAGAGAGAGAGAGAGATATGGGCGATGATGATGATTGGGTGTGTGCTCATGTGCGCTTCCTGGTTTATTGTTATATAGGATAGGCAATACAGATAGCGGACAGCGTGCAAACTTACCGTGCAAGGAAGCGAATACACACGCACCATCACCTCTCTAGAAGCGCTTCATTGACTTTGGGAATTTGAGAGCGCGCCACGTGTTAATTACAAAGGGAGAGGATGTTTCCCTTAGACTGACTGAAGGAGAGGATGCTTCATAGGAGGAGGAATAAAGTCCTTGACTCAAAGGAGAGGATGTTTCATAGGAGGGTTATCAAATTTTAGTCCTTGACTTAAAGGAGAGGATGTTTCATAGGAGGGTTATCAAATTTTTGACTTCCAAGAAGAGGTGGCATTACTTCTGCCTAAGCAAATAATAAGTACGGGAAACATGCTCGCACCTTCACTAAAGTTCCCTTTTGTCACTTGTTTGGGGCCCGTTCCCATAAAAGAAAGTTCAGGGCAAGTGCTCTCCGAGAAATCCACACATCACCATGCAAAGACTCGGCTTGCTATGGATGTTTCAAGCCCACTCTCCCCCACAACCCCTAATTTAAGACCGCAATTGGAATGAAAGCTTTTGCAATCAACTTCTAGACGCTGCAGAAACAAAGGCCCATCGACCACCTATTCTAGCTTTGATTTCTAAAAGTCCACTCCACATTTGTGGGAGAAAGTGTGACTTTAATAAAACCTCAACTTTATTGATATCGAAAATACTCCATCTCTTCACCCAAATGCTCAAAGTGGTGTTGTCACACACTAAAGGCCCATTCCATGCGTTATCCACCACAAGAGGAAGGAGAGGTACTTGCAAGAAAAACAAATCACTAAGAGAGATAAACAAAAAAAATAGATTCATGGATCTAGCTCTAGGTATATTACACAAACATATAATACGCGAGTGCATATGCTACTGTACTTGATAAAACCTTTTGCATGTTGCAAAAAAATGCATCGTGCAAAAAGACTCCTATGTTTACAGCATGTAAAAGCTCTCAACACGCAGTACTCCATCGCTTCCTCTCATCTCTTCTGGTGGCATTGTGTTTGCTCTACTGTCCCAACTAGAGCGCTTGGCGCTTAGATCCATCATTCTGGTTCATGATGACTGCTTTTACCTTCACACCCTTGAGAAGTCCTGCAATTTTTGCATGAACAAGTACCTTAGCATGATTTCCATGCACATTGCGATTCTATTAGATCACACCGATGAGGGCCCTTGAGATGTGTAGTGTGTAGTACCTCCACCCTTGGGCAGCTCTTTCGTGGAGACTATCTACATTGGCGAAGCATGCATCTAGGAGGTTGAGCAAGTTAACGGCCCCCTCAATCACTTTGATACAGTGTAAGGACCACAAATCTTGGCTAGTCAAAGGCCCGTACATTTTGATGTGATGGGGGTTGGGGACACAAAGTTGATCCAACATAAGGAAAGATCCTCAATTGATTTTACTTTATGCAACCAAGACTCTCTTGGAGGTGGGAAGTTTTATAATGCTTGTGTTAGTGTCTTAAAGGTGCTTTAGTATCATCTAGTAATTTTATCCATCAAGAGATTTGATATAGAATCTCCTAGAGATAGAAAGGTGGACCACAAACGGCACCAACTTTTTTGGCTTTTGCTCACTATTAAGGCATTTTTTCAGCTTTAGCAATTGAGAGTCATTTTCCACAAGAACTTCTCCCACAACTCAGTGTTTACCATCTACACACTTAAAAAGCGCTTTGGAAAGTTTTGTGTCTCTTACCTTGTCTCCGCCACTACTCTTATTATTATTGTAAAGAAACCTCTTGCCTTACCAACTTTTGGTGATTTTATTTAGGGGTAGAGTGCTCTTGCACATAGCAACAAGAAAAGTTGTAGGTGAGGAAAACCATAAAGATATAGCTTTTAGGATCCTTAATCATGAGTAACCCATCAAAAAGATGAGGCCGGAAATCGTAAAAAGGCTACATGATAATGGCTTGTAAACTTTTTTTAATATACTACAAAATTTACTTTGTAGCATTTAATTGTCTCCAATTTTGTTACTTTATGAATTGCTTAATTGTGTTTAAACTAACTTCTTGTCTTGTTTGTTTATAAATTTTCTTTGGAGAAAAAAACGCTTCAAGACTCCTTCCCACAAGAACACAAAATTTGGGGTGACAGCAATTAATGTCGTATCTATAGAAAAGTGGTCTTGGAGCCTTTTATTTTCCAAAATGATGACTAAGTTGTGATTAAGATGGCATGTTGATCACTCCACTACCTAGCGAATTACGAATAAAAAAGCCCCCAAGGCCTTGGCCCATAAGGGCACAGAATTAGGGATACAATCATGGCTATATCTCCAAAATTTTGTGGCCTTTTGGGTGAAGGCCTTCGGGAAACAAAAAATCAAAGTGATTTATGGTTAATAATGAGCATGACAAGTTGTTCAGCTATACTAAAAGTTTTACCCCCAAAAAAATCCCGAAGGCCTGAGCTAAAAGGACACTAAATTCGAGGGGGGGACAACTAAGGTTTTATCCCCAAATTCCTCACCCTTGCATGTGAAGGCCTTGGGGGCTTTTTGTTATATATATGTGAATGTGCAAGCAAGAGAGAGTAATTGGGAATAACGATTTTTTTTAACCTGAAAAATCTACTCACAACTATCTATAATTCATTTGAAATGTTTAAAACAACCTCCTCCTTTCGTAGCACAAATAAAAAGAGTCATCCTCTCTCTGGGCTAACAATATGGATTTGACCATCATGTGGTTATTTGTAGATCA
>JAWWVC010000054.1:0-14259 GCA_033807815.1 Rumohra adiantiformis | reverse complement strand
ATGTATGCATGCACAACATACATGGTTATGCACACATGGCATACATGGCTATTGACCCATGCATACATGTAAACAAAGCTATATGCATGTGTGGCTATGCATATATGCACCTATGGCTCTGCAATCTATAGGCATGCAGCAGAACAAGGAAGCTCATGGCATGCAAGCTTATGGCATATGCTTATGGCAAGCATGGAATGAAGCATGCAAGTATGTGGAATGGAAGCAAGCAAAAATAAGGATGCAAGCATTGGCAATCAAGCATTCATGGCAAACACACTTAAGAGCATTGAATCGTGCCTCAATCAAGGGAAGGGAAGCGAAGCATTGATGCAACAAAGCAAAGCAAAACATGCAACAAAGCAAATGTCATGCCAGCTTATGGGATACAACCATCATAGGTGGTAGGTGATGTGAATAAACATTCCATTTGAGCACATTCACTTTGAATTTTGAATGCGTGGGGGGGCATGCTTATTTAAGCATTGCGGTCAATGTGTCTGCCATCAATTCGTTGAAAGGAGCATACAGTTTAGAAGTAAGCTAGCTCATTGTCCATAGTCTGATAGCAATTTGTGGCTAGTAAGTGATACATATTCTTTTAGGAAGATACAACCCATCCGAATGGTATGAAGATGAGAGATCCCGTGGATTCTGATGATAAGTAGATAAGGAATTTCGAAAGCTAAACCAGCTTTCCGTACTTTGTGCCTTACTATTTAAAACGTAGAAGTTTGTGAGCAATACTGGAAGTTGGCCTCATATAGGTGTATGTGAGTGTGTGCATGTATGTGTGGGGGCGGGGGGGACCACTCTACATTTAAAGTTTGAGTGTGCATGTATGTGTATGCGGGGGGCGGGGGCGGGGGCGGGGACGACTCTACATTTAAAAAGTTTGAGCTTTCTTTCCATTGCTTTAGGCATTGGTGCGTGTTGTATCCAGACACACACGAGAGGTAAAAATGGCCAGTATACCTCACATAGCATGTATGATGAGCGTGTGTGAGCATGTACACATATGTATAGTGTCAAGGTTTGCTGCAGGATCATATGTGAAAGGTGTAGGTTAATTTCATATCATAAATAGAACTCCGCGTACAAATCGTGTAGTAGTGTAGCAGAGAGGGAAGGGTCTTGAAAAATCGTAAAAAACAAGTGAGTTATAAAGAAGCTAGACACTTACAAGTGTGACTGTTTCGTTTGTGCAAGGGGAGCTGGCCGCCGTCATATATGGTCTGAATTCGATTGGCTTTACTTCCGTCGGTCTGTCTACTTTAGTGTCACAATTACACTAAGGTGGTTTTCCTTGTTGATGATACGGACCACATATTGAATTCCAAGTTCTTACGTATACACATATGGTTGGTACCACTTGCATGGAATGTTGCCAAGTGTTTTGGATTAAAGAGAACATTTTGCATGACTTGTTCAATGCTTGCTATGTTTTCTAGATTGTTGAGCACATGATTTGGGGGTAGCTTTCTCCTCGTGAGAATTCCTCGTCATTTATTGGTATGAGAAGTTGAAAGATCACTTAAAGTCCATGTTTTAAGAATGGAGAGTGGTGCATAATTCTTACTCGTGACGAGTGGAATTTAGAATTTTGCCCATATGTCTCATTCTTACTCAAACTGGTGTAGTGAAAATTCACTCATATGCAATTTGGGATAATGGTTTGGTACATTACACTTGGACTGAGCTTATGAAGATTTAGTGGTGTTTTAGACCTCCTTCCATTCTTTTGAGTTAATGGTGATGGTGTTGGTAAGGAAAATTTTTTACCATTTTCTACTCAATCGTTTGACTAAGTTTTTGATAATAGCCTCATGGATATAGCCTCCATGCAAGGTGCTACTATGTGATCAACCTTGGTGTCACATTGAGGAGCTCCCAGTGTGCGAAATAGTCCTTAGTAATGTGGACATGCTACAAACTTTGTCATTTGTAACTTCTTGTTGATCTTAATCAAGAGATTGTATTATTGACTTGCGTTCATTGACTTGCGTTCAGACTATGAAGCATGCCTTCATACCTCATTTTACAACAAGGGTGCAAAATAGGATTTTGTAGTGCCTTGTTTTACTAATTTCCTTGCGTTAAGGGTATGAAGTATGTCTTCATCCATCAATTTACAACAAGGGTGCAAAATGTCATCACGTATTGCCTTGTTTTGAATCCAGCGTGTGAAGTATGACTTCCCACATCAGTTTAAAACAAGGGTACAAAGTGGCATTTTGTAGAGCCTTTTTTTGAATCAAGGGTGTGAAGTATGACTTCATACATCAATCGGCAACAAGGGTACAAAATGAGATTTTCTAATGCGTTGTTTGGTTGTTTACCTTGGAGGATACCCTCACCTTTCTTAATAAGGACCAACCACAATTTGTGCACAAGGTCTGCATGGGATGAGCACATGTGTTTTTAGGTAGATTCTATGGGGGACTTTGTATGGCCGTGAAAATAATTCTACCGCAAAACACAAGTATAATGCATACTTCATTGCAGTATGCTTGCATAATGTTATTCTAGATCAAGGGACGTCCAATTCTATGGATGTAGTCTATTACTAAGTGAATTATCCATGCTAGGTCATTTTCTTACTATGGCATGCACACTAGGTGGAATGGGACCCTTGTATTTAGTAAGAGGATGCTTGAGGCATGATAGTTCAAGATGTTGACCACAGGATAATGAGTTCAATCTTACTTACTACTCCATTACGGCTAGCTATCACCAATTTTATGGAAGAAGTTTGTTAATGTTTCTCTCTAATGAAATGGTCAACTGACTAAGAAGAGGATCTTGTTTATAGATCCACTGTGCATACTAAGAGGGTTTTCCTTTACCTCATCTTTACTGTATTTTTATGTGGTGTTTCTATATGTTGAGGCTGCACCTATTGGGTTGAGAGAGAGCAACTCTAGTAAGTTATGTAAAGGGACTTATGCCTAAAGCCCAAGTTCTTATGTGTCAAAAAGGGGGGAGTAGTGTCGCCGATGGTAAGTCCCAACACTAGCAAGCTACAAGCATGGGCGAACGTGGGACTTATGAGTTAGCACGCTACAAGCGTGGGCAAACCTGGGCTATGAGTCAGCACGCTAGGAGGGTGGGCGGACAAGGGACCTATGAGCCAGCACGCTAGGAGTGTAGGCGGGTTCACGGGTGTCCAGGTAGGTGTGGCGGCAAGCGCTATTGTTAACAGGCGCACACCTATATAGCTGTCGATCGAGTCGAGAACCACTATTCTCGTCTTGTCTTGTCTAGGAGGACCTTGTGCACGGCTATGGTGTAGAGCACGGTCGTGCATGGTATTCAAAAATTTGAAGGAGTTTTGCAAGCTCTAAAAGGTGAGGCAACTGCATTGATGTTCAACTCCTTCTAGAATCCCTCCATGCACCTTCTCTTTTTCCTTGGTCTCTTCATATCTATCAATCCATTTTACCATACCATCGTAGCTCAAAATGCAAAAGTTATTCATTATTTTACTTAATTTTACATTTCATCACTCTTTTGTGTTCAATTCCTTCTAGCTCTTTCCCAACATTTATTTCATCGTTATAGTGCCCACCAAAAGTGACACATATTTGGGTTTGATGTAGTGGGGAATTTAGACTTGTATGCTACATATTCTAGGCATGTGATAGGAGCTCAAGAACTAATATGGGATTATATTTTGAGGGGTGTACTAGGGAGTTTGAGGGAGCCATAGTTAAATGTATTCTCATTGACCTCCATGATCTAACTTTACAGTATTCCATCACTCTACTTATTCGATCTCGGGCTCTTTCCCAGTAATTATGTTATCATTAGAGTGGCCAAAAGTGACACATATTAGGGTTTGATGTAGTGAGGACTTTAGTCTTGTGTGTGCTAGATATTCTTGGAATGCGTGATAGGAAGTCAGGAACTATTATGGGATTGTATTTTAAAGGGTGTAATAATAGGGGGTCTGAGGAAGCTATAGTTAAATGTTTTCTCATTGACCTCCATGATCTAAAAACACCTGTAAATGAAAATGGACTTATTATGTATAGAAAATTGTGTTGCCATGTCATGCTAGCGATGTGTGTGAACACACTTAGGACTGCCAAGGCACTTTTTCCCTCACTAGGAGATTTTTCCCAACGAGCATTGTATATATAAGCAGTGACACATATTTGGGCTTGATGTAGTGAGGAGTTCAGTCTTGTATGCTAGGTATTCTCGGCATGTGATAGGAACTCAACAACTGCTATAAGATCATATTTTGAGGGGTGTAATAGAGAGATGTTTAGGGAGCTATACTTAAATGTTTTCTCATTGACCTCAATGATCTAGAAACGCGCGTAAATGAAAATGGACCTATCATGTGTAGATAATTAAACATGTCATACAAGCATGATATACACAAACATATGTGAATAAGCATAACATAGTCATACACAGGCAATATGATTATGCACTTCTATATAAGCACTTAGGACTATGGACAAAGATGACTCTGAAAATCAGCGATACATGCCATAGCTACAAGCATACTTGCATACGTGGAATGCATATACGATAAACAAGCATGGGTACTATGTGAGGAAAAATCCCTCAAAAGTATGGTAAACAAGCCTATGGGTATGCATACACACACATGGCATACATGAATCTATGGCATACATGTCTATGCATACATGCATACATGGTATGTATGCATGCACAGGAAACATGGTAGACAAAGCTATATGCATGTGTGGCTATGCATATATGCGCCTATGGCTATGCAATCTGTAGGCATGCAGCAGAACAAGGAAGCTCATGGCATGCAAGCTTATGGCATATGCTTATGGTGGCAAGCATGGAATGAAGCATGCAAGTATATGGAATGGAAGCATGTATGTGAGTGTGTGCATGCGGGGGGGGGACCACTCTACATTTAAAGTTTGAGCTTTCTTTCCATTGCTTTAGGCAATGGTGAGTGTGGTATCCGGACACACACACACGAGAGGTAAACATGGCGAGTATACCTTACATAGCATGTACGATGAGCGTGTGTGAGCATGTACGCATATGTACAGTGTCGAGTCGAGGTGTGCTGTATGATCATATGTGAAAGGTGTAGGTTTATTTCATATTATAAACAGAGCTCCATGTACAAATCGTGTAGTGTAGTAGAGAGGGAAGGGTCTTGAAAAAATCGTAAAAAACAAGTGAGTTAAAAAGAAGCTAGGCACTTATAAGTGTGGCTGTTTCGTTTGTGGGGGAGCTGGCCGCCATCATATATGGTCTGACTCCGATTGACTTTACTTCCGTCGGTCTACTTTAGTGTTAGAATAGTAGTGAGATCACCTTTAGAGTAGAAACACCTGCTAAAACTAAAATTGGCCAAGCCAAGATGGGTGAAAAGAAGAGGCCTCGATTGTTTATACGAGAAGAGAATGCTTTGGTTTTTCTGACCCTTGGGAGTTTAGTGTAAAGAGGGATCTTCTAGATGCATCAGGCCGTGTCACGTGACATCGCGTCACACCCACGCGCATACTCGACGCGCATATAAATGTGTATATATACAACACGTACATCAAAATTCAAGCAACAGCCGAGCAGAGATATGGAGATGGAGTTCTTGGAAACCCTGGGCGAGGGCAGCTTTGGCACGGTGCACTGCGTGCGCGTACCCGGCGAGCAAGAGGAGCTGGCATGCAAGCTTTTTGAGGGCCAGCAGATAAGCTTCTTGGACGACATCCTCCAAGAGATCGACATCATGGGCGTTCTCTGCTCCAAGGCGACCCCGCTCACACCCATCGTCCGCATGCATGGCTTCCACATCGCCGTCTCTCCCGATGACCCTCAGCCATCCTTCATCACCATGGATTTGTGCAGAGGCGGCAGCCTCCTTGACCTTCTTGCTGTGCGCACCCGCCTCCCGGAGCATGATGCTGCACTTGTCATCTCCAGCATCGGGAAAGCCCTTGTCTTCTGCCACCTGCAAGCGCGCGTTCTGCACCTCGATGTCAAACCGGCCAACATCCTCTTCTTGGAAAAGGACTGCCTTGATTCCGCTCGCTTGGCCGACTTTGGCCTCTCTGTGCAACTCATAGGCACTGAAGACAGCATCTACAACCGACCTGGCGCGGTTGGCACGCCTGCCTTTCTGGCTCCTGAGGCAAAGGCGCACGGCCACTACAGCGCTGCTGCCGACACCTGGAGCTTAGGTGCCGTCCTGTTCCGCATGCTCATGGGGCACAACCCGCAACCGCGACAGCGACATCCCGGCGGATTTGAGGTGGACTTTGAAGAAGAGGGCGATGCCTGGAAATCTCTCTCTGCATCAGCCCGCAAACTCCTACGGGGCATGCTCTGCCCCGATCCGCAGCTCCGCCTCACCCTCCCTCAGCTGCTCTGCACTCCATGGGTTCTTCTGAAGGGCAACACCGGCATGCTCGATCGGGCAGCCGCTCCTAGTACAACCATACCATCACCCCTGTGTGCTGCAGCGCCCCGACCGCAACCTCTGCGATGTCCTCCAGGCTTCGAAAAAGTGGCTTATAATATGCAGAGGAAAAACAACTGTGGCGGCGAGCAGCTCACGAGCATGGCGGCCGCAGCAGCAGCAGGTGGCCCTGAGAGGAGAATCTGTAGAGGAGACATCAACAGCACGTCAGGGACACCACCACGCGTGATCCAAGGCAAGGGTGGCAGTGATGCTCGTGTGAGAGAAGCCGGCCCAATTATATGTCCCCCAGGCTTCCTTCATGTACGGGCCACCAAGAGATCGAGTGGTGGGTGCCTGCATGAATATGAGAGCAGCATGAGCATCGATGAGGGGCGGACACCATCTACTAGGGCGACTGATCTGCATGCTGAGGTGAATCAGTGTGTGCCGCGGCGCGCGCCCCTCTGTCCTCCAGGCTTCAAGGCACCCGTGAGAATTAAGTAGGGGCTGGAGTTCCACGTCCTACAGTGAGAGTAGCCCGCCTGCAGGAGGAGCTGGGCGCCTTCAAAGCTTCGTGCAGCGGCAGCAGCAGCAATCCAAAGAGAATGGGCAATCACTGCCGCCCATGATGCAAGGATGGCCTGCAGTAACAGAATTGTTTCCTCATGTAATTATGGATCAAATTAATGGATGCCTCAAAACAGAGCCAATCTAATTAATATGATTATATGGATCTGCAGGGAGTCCTTGATGTTGTATATTCACAAGAGACATTAATTTTGTGAGAGCCGTAATTGGCCGCCGCCGCTGGATTCCAGTGCTGTGTATATATTGTATGTAATTCTCCACCTATTGTTAATGGAAATCATGAAGGTCCCTGTGATTCATTTCATTCAGTTCAATGTTGCTTGCATGCTCTTTTCTCTGAAACAGTTGTAGTAGTCATGAATCTGGTTTAAGTAATCTCCACTAATATAATTAATAGAATTAGGCATATCATATATTCCTGTGTATAGATACCCCCGCGCGCGCACACACAATAACTAATAGAAGGCATTCAATAACTATATATCTGCTTGCATTAATTAAGCGGCGGCTTGTGGTTCCATCCTTCAACGTACGGCACGGCATGTGTGTATACACATGTAGCAGGACGCCGACGATCAAATGCTACGGAACCTCCATGACTTCTTGACTAATGGTGGATGGTGTGTTGGCAAAAGTCATGTACAGGCATATGTGCACCAGAACCATCCCCTCGAAAGCTTTGACAGCATCCCCATCCTATTGCGGTCACAACAAAAATCATGCCAAAGTTCAGAACTACAAGCTCTCCATCGATGCTATGATGACGGAATTCGGTAAAATCCGATGTACTTATAATGCCCCAGAGTCTAATTGAGCCATATGCTTATGTGTTTCGCAGCTCTGACAATAAGCTGCCCGTTTTCGTTTGTGTTGAAAGCCTTTTCTCTCAGCAGGCAGTCGAGCACATGACTAATTGTATACATCCTTATAGCTGTGAACACATGTATAAAGCAGCTCGATTTCTACCATTTTGACCATCTTTTCTGCAGCAAGACTACTTGGAGCCTTTGATGAGAGATGACCGCTTCAAAGTTGTTCAATATGTATGGGCCGTCAGCAAAGCTCACCAATCAATGAAAAAATGTTGAAATTCCGCAAGTGAGATTAATTACCTGAAAGAAAGCTGGTTTCGTTTGTAAATTGCAAGAAATTAAAGGTTGGGTTTACCATTAAAAGTTGTTTTGCAAATATGTATCAAATCAGAACTCAGGGTAATTATCTAGAAGAAGAGAGAGTGCCATCCCCTTCCAGCTTGTAGCCAGCATTTCCCATATACATGTATATGTTTCTTGGCCCAGGCCTTACAGTACTGCCGTACCTGAGAAATCACGTATGTAGCTAATTGGCTTAACCACAGAGTTTAGCACGAACCTTTCTAGACATGTTGTCGGACACTGCTTGGTCCTCCATAATGCTCCCATTGTTCAAAAATCCTTGCTCTGGGAGTCGCTCGCCTGCAAAGGTATCCCATCGGAATTTGGCTGCGCAAGAATCTCCAAGGCCTCTCTTTCCTTGGACTGTTGTTCGGTGAGGTCGAGCTCAGCATCGTCACAACTCCTCATTCTCTGAGATTGAATTTTGGCAAGCAATGCTGTACATGCCATGACCACCTGGTTGAGCCTTGCCTTCTCTTCGAAGACCCAGCTCCGGGCGGATCCTACACACAAGATCAATAGCGAATCAAGACAGCAATTTTAGAGACCAAATTAATGGAAATGAGCCGCAACCCGCTTGATCAATTAGAGGGAGAAGGTAGTGACTCACTGGTGCAGAGTGTCTCTTATAATGCGCTCAAGGCACCGGCGATAGTGCAACTGAGTTTCTGACCAACGCCGCTGCTTTTCAACTCGCTGCTTGTGTTTCTCCACCAGAACACTCTCGAGTTCCTCTAGAGCTGCTTTTCTCCTTCTCATTTTGTTGTTTGATAGCTCTCAGCTCCTTCTCCAATCGAGCGAGCGACTTGGTCTTTTGTCTCTGTGGGATCTTGAAACCAACAAGTGTTTTTTCCCCTGCTTCTTTTTCTTGCTGCATGCAAGATATAATGCCCATGAATGCCTTACCTTCAACTCTTCTTCACACCCGTTATTTGACTGGACGTACCTGCAAGAAACATCTTTATGGTGGGTATAATAGAGTTACTGCTGCACAATCCATAACCTGCTTTATGGAGGAGTGGTTCATGGCAGTCACACCACTATATGCCCTGACAAGCGATTAAATAGTACTTAACACAATTCATGCCATTAAAACACATTGAGCATACCAAGCAAGAGACTGCATTCGGGCGAACAACTACATAGGATACAGAGGCGTTCACGTTCAGGTTCCATGTCATGGTGCACATACTTATGCAATGTGCATGATATTAGGATAAAACTTAAGCTGCCTTGCTGCAATTGCGAACCCCCATAACAGATACTAGGAATTCTAGGCTTCATAAATACCCTGCAATAATCGCCTTCTCTGTATCAGCCGACTTGCTGCTGCCGTGCTTCTCTGCTTCCACCTGCTGGCTGCTCTGCAGGCCTAGTATATTTCTGAAGGGCATTGAGTAGGGCTTCTAATTCATCCTATGCACCCCATTGTCGGTGTCCTTTGAGTAGAGAGAGAGAGAGAGAGAGAGAGGTGACCTGCAGTCCACATCTTGGGATGCAAACACAGAGAGGAACTGATTGACCGAGATGCCTAACTGGGGCTCCCACCATGGCACAAGGAAATCAAGTCGTTGTCCTTTGCATTGAGCGACTTGCCATTGCACCAGCCTCAGATTCAGATTCTCCACCCTTGTCCTGCCCCCTCCTGTATGTAAAATCATTAGCCAACTTTCATTCCACACAATTTGAATTCTCGACAAGGGGATTTTTTTGGAAAACAGTATAAACCACATCAATGTATATGCACAAAAGAATGGTATACTTGATTGGGGGAACCAGTGGGGGTCGACGACCCAAGCAAGGGGAGACGACGATGGATGAGCATGCGATGATGCAGGACATTGCCATATGAGTCGACTCGAAACTTAGCAGGGTCGAGCCCAGCATTCCTGCAATGCAAACCCACATTTACATGATAAATTTAAGCCGTGTGCTTGATGCAAGTAGCCCTTTTTGGATTCACGATAAGCTGCTTTGTGCGCAGAATGCTTAATTCCACTCCATTTTGATACATGCACACCCACCCCTTAAACCATTCAGCTCAAATGCCTGCTCTGTGCAATATGTGCCTTCCTTGTCTTTTGGCATCCATCCAAAAGTCAGCTGCACTGTGCAAATACCGCCTCCACTACACGACCCATTCAAGCTCAAAGCCTAATGCATAGAAATTGCAAATGCAGAGTGTGCAGATGATGTACCCGCCGAGATGGTCCAGCATGAACTCTGAGAGTGGGCGCGTCTTTCCCTTCATATACCGCATCACGCGGAAGCAGAGAATCGAGCTCTCTAAGCTTGGCAGCCTCCTGGAAAGCAGCTTGTTAGAATGTGCTTGCATTGTTTACGTACATTTACAGAGCTTACATTGTGAGCAGAGAGGGAGTAGGGGAGGAAGCAGTGAGGGGGTGTGCCGGAGAATAGGGAGGGGGTTATTGTGGCAGAGCTTAGCGAAAGCGAGGGGGTGGTCAATAATAGAAGTCTCTCTGCAGAAGGGAAGGGAGATGCAGCGGAGCCCAGCATGGTGTGTGAAGAGAAGGGCAGCGTTCCTGCAGAAGAAGGAGAGGGAGAAGGAGAAGGAGAAGAGGAGAAAGAAGCAAAGAAAGAATGATGAGTAGGCGGAAACGGAAGCTGAAGAGCATGTCTCTCTCTCTTTGCGAGCGAAGAGTGGAGAGAGAGAGAGAGAGAGAGAGAGAGAGAGAGAGTTTTTAAACTTGCTCGGCCCGCCACGCCAGGCCAAGCAAGTTTAAAAACATAGATACTATCATACTTTGTCGTGTGCACTACTAGTAATACTAAGTTTGCACAAGTACTATCGAGGAGCGTACACGTGAAAACATTATCATGAAATTACGCTTCCCGCTTAGATCGTCTCGCATTCATGTCCGAGCAAATGTTTGTCTTGGGGAAAGAGGCCCGCTGTAATGCGAACCAAGTTTTGAGGGCACCCGCGGGCCGGGGGCGGGGATTGTTTTGAGTTTCTCCCTCCCCTTCCCTCTAGCCACATCCTCAACGCGTTCACTTGCCCACCCCCTCTCACCCTTTGTGAGAGCACACATCTCATGAAGTCTAAATGAAATGGCTTGCTATCACATCTCAGATTTTGTTTTAAAAACTACGCCATCGTGTGGGGTTCACCAGAGTAGAAGGAGAGAGACCCCCCACACAGCAACACGAGGTAATCCTTAAAAAGGTTAACCCCCCCCCCCGTTCCCCTCAAGTAACTACACCCTTTTGAAGTGCAATAACCTTCCTACACTGTACTAAGCCCTTCATCTCTAAGGATTGAGCACGAAAATGTGGGTGATTTGCTGGATGTAACTCATTACAATAACCTCCCACCATGTGGGGGTCATCTGGCACGTAGTTGTAGCATGTTACCACCTCCCCTCACCCCCTTACTTCCACTAACAATGGCACCCACTCCTTGGTTTCAATTGAAATCTTGCTGGGGCACATTTCAAAGGGTGGGTAGAAAACTATGGAGGAGAAAGAGGTTAGTGGAGTGAAAATACTAAAATCACTCCCCCCACACACAAGTGCTAATAACCTTTGGAAAGCTAACACCCTCCACCCACCATCTAATCGCACCTCTTTGCACTGTGGTTCCTTTTAGTATTGTTGTGAGCTCGCTCTTTTTGAGGAGTGGTCTTGGAAACATGAGAGAATGAGAGGGTGAAGAAACAGTCATTTCGATTGATTAACCTTGACCTTCCTTTGCCTAGGGGTTGCCAAAGAGGAAGAAGGGATGTATGCAAGAGGAGAAACTTATCGTTATTGCGACTAAAATAGGGAGCACAAGGCTCCAATATCTACTTTGGGCCTTCGTAATCCAATCTGTAAGGACAATTGTGAAACGGTAATGTGTCCATAAGACAGAAAAGAGTTGGCAAAGCTAATGTAGTTGATACATGCACAGCTTCCAAGCACACCATGAGAGCTCTCTCACATTCTCCACCCAACCGTTTTGACATAAGTGAATCCTAGCCCTAAGCTAAGTGTCCCCACCCACGAGCGTTCGTACTCACGTGCTCCGGCATCCACACCCACAGTTTTCCCCGACCGTTAGGCCTAGCCGGCTGCTCGGTTCATTCATACCCCTGAATGCCGGCTCTCATAGTGTACTCGACCACGCCGCCACGTATGCTGGTAGAGATCCCCAGTCCCCGTGGGTGGTTGTCTACGTAACACTAATAGACCCTCTAGATTAAGTCCAAGAGACCAGCACAACATAATAGTGAAAATTGAACTATCACACATTAAAAAGGACATAGCACCAGTTGTATGTTATGGTATCTAGGGAGGTAGCTTGAAAAGTCGTGGGAAAAAAAGAAGCAAAGATAAACATGCCACTAAAAAAGCAGAGCAAGAATGATCAAGACAGTTAGAGCATTTATATAGGTGTCATAGTAGAGATTGACTTGTATGTTGTGTCTACTAAAAGGGACCCTTTGATGCTAGGTAGTCTACATACAAGATTGGAATGAGGGAAAAGTGGACAAGGGCACATGAAGGAGGTAGAATGTGTAAGCTTAAGCCTCCCTGCAAGAGTTTGGCACTTGCAAGAGAGATGTCTTAAACAAAAAAGTGGCGGGATAGAGCTTTAGGGACAAGGCATATGGGTGGCAAAATGCTTATCAATCCAAAGGATGATTTGAAGTTGCTTCAAGCTCAAAATATTGATTCACTTAAATATTGGATTTTGAAATAAAGAAGATATGGGGGTGAGCTTCATCGTAGGCTCACAAAGTGGATCTCACCCCTTATGATAGCAACATGGCCTAGACACTCTAGTACAAAGTGAACATTTTCGTCATCCTCTCGACATCCTCATGAAGGGAAGCCCACAAATTGGCTCACAAGTTCTAGATCTTAACATGGAGATAGGAGATGTGCAAGGTGTGTGCATAGATGTAGAGGGGGGGGCAAGCAAACAGGATGGTTTATGCATTGCACATTGAGGCAAGGGTGAGGAACAAGAGCCCTTTTTTTGTAGAAAATCATCACAAAGCAAGCAAGAGCTTGAGAGCCCCACTTCACGAAAGGACAGGGGAGGTAGTTCAAGCTGACAAAAATGATGTTCAAGCAAAACATGTCTATCATGCATGTTGCAGACTAAGCTTTTACTGCTAGTCATAAACGCAACAAGGGTAAAGTAACCTTTAAGCCAAAACCTGTAGCATATACTAATAATGCAAAGAATCCATATAAGGTTGAGTAGAAGACTAAGAAGAAGGTCATATGTAACTACTATAAGAAACTTGGTCATGTTATCAAAGATTGTCCTATGGTAGCTGTAAAGGAAGCTAAAAAGAAGGAGGCTAATATGGATGTTGCAGATGCCTCTACTTTTTATGTATAATTTGTAAATGTTGTGCAGGATGTAGAATGGGCATTCAATGTATATTGCAATTATAACCCATTGTTGCATGATGCATGCATGTCAACTTCTGCTGATTTTAATGTATGGTACTTTGATAGTGGTGCAAGGAAGCATATCACTTTGCAGTGTCGTATGCTTCCTTCTCTTGAGTCTGTCCCTATAGGGAATACGATCACATATGCTAATAACTCCTCATATCCAGTGAAAGACATTGAAAATAATGTGTTGACTTGCTGCTAATGGAAGTACTTTCACTCTTGTGGATGCCTTGTATGTTCCTGGGATAAAAAAGAACCTCTTGTCAATTTGTACGCTTACTAGGGTTGGCCTAGTAGAAAAGTTTATGGATGACAAATGTACGGTGCATGATCTAAGTTATGGTGATACATTTATAGCATGTGGTTTGTTAGGTGGAGGGTTGTATAAGCTTAATGCTTATGACAATTGGGTGGAAGATGTTGCATGTGCAATTTTTGATGTGCAGGCTACTTCAAATGCAAGACTATGGCATACACTACAACAAAATAGGCCTAATTCTAGCACTTTTAAATTTTTTTTCCAGCATTTAGTTGTTTTTTAGAACAAAATAAGAAAAGATTTTTTTTTTTCAAAAAAGTGACGGGACGCTAGAATTTTCAGTTCTTTTTAAAAGCGCTTAAAATTCCAGCGTTTATAACGCTCGTATTACCAGCGATTTCAAAGAGCGCTGGTAATTCCAGCGTTTTAAAAACCGCTAGAAA
>JAWWVC010000053.1:0-14303 GCA_033807815.1 Rumohra adiantiformis | reverse complement strand
TGTGTGTGTGTGTGTGTGTGTGTGTGTGTGTGTGTGTGTGTGTGTGTGTGAGAGAGAGAGAGAGAGAGAGAGAGAAATTTTTCTGTAAAAGGCTGAAATCAGCCTATGAGACAAATCATAGTACATGTGTGTATCCTCTGTACATGCGTATCCAAAAAATAAAATAAAAGATACAAGGTAAGCTGAAATGTATCACAGTGCCTACTAGAAGAGGCTCCTATGAGCTCTATCATCTGGGCTCAAGATGCAAAACTATATGCCTAGGGTATACAATCATGAGATGCAAATCTAGGCTTGCTCCATCTAATATCACAAAGGGGTGGGTCAAGAATAGAGGCCATAGGGGGGGGGCTAGAACCCCCCCGCATAACTATCACTAGATTTGAGTAGACGATGGCTATCCTCTCATCCATGTAGTGCTGATGGCAAGTTTGGATCTCTATGATCTCTCTGTGATGCACTCTCTGAGCCCAAAATCCTAGTGCTCTAGGCCTTTGTTGTGATCTAATGTCCTTGACCTGCTAGAGTGTGACCCCTCTCTTGGCCAATGGGACCAATAGTGTCGACCTTTGAAAGAAATCAGTAAGTTGTGACTTTTTCCCACCTTGATGTGTGGTATGTGTTTAAAGGAGCGAGTCTCTGTGTTGTTGTATCTCAAGTAGAAATTGTCTGAGGCCCCTTTGGTCTACTGACTCCATCAGCTGGCTAAGAGAGGTGTGCCTATGAAAGAGTGTGGCATGTCTCTCTCAAAAGTCACTATAGGCTCTGCACTTGTGTACAAATTCTCCTCACTGTCAATCTCCTCAATGCATACTTTGCATATCTCTCTGCTCTAGAGATGTGTGCTACACATCCTGCTTCAATCTCCAGCTGATGTGATGACACTCTAAGCTAGAAATTTGGCACTCTAGCACTATGTGACATGTGGACATCCATGTATTGTGGCCGATGTATAAATCCATACTCTGAGGTGCTCATGAACTGGTCTCTATAGTGAAGAGAGAGAGAGAGAGAGAGAGAGAGAGAGAGAGAGAGAGAGAGTATTGGTGGTATTGTGGGTTAGCCTTTTGTCTGGCTTGCTTTATGTGTCAGGGCTGCCCCTCAACTCCCTATTTGTTTGCATTCTATGCAAAGGCCATGTATTTTTTTGTGAGAGCTCAATTTCCATATATTAGAGGTTTATAGCTACCTCTTGGCATTAAGTATGATCTTTTAGATGCCAAGTATGCGGATGACACAGACCTGTACATGTCCTTCTCTCTTTTTGTCCTTGATGCGCCGTGTTGTACTTTGGATACATTTTGTTTACCCAGTGGTGCTTTGATAAATTGAAACAAGTCCTTTGGGTTTCTAGTGGGAGTAAATTAGACTTACAATCGGGGTACAAAGGTTGTTTTTACTTGTCTTTACCCTCGACAGTCTTGCACATATCTTGGTTTTTAGGTTGGTATTGATGTCTCCTTTGTAGCAGTTTGATCCAGTTCTTGCTTCCATTTGGCAAAAGCATACTCATTGTTCTATAGTTCATTTATCTTTAGCAAGTAGGGCATTGGTTTCCAGCCATGTGCTTTTAGCCGTTGCTTGGTACACTGCTCCTTGTTGGTTGCTAGACCACAATTTTCTTTCTCAGCTCAGGAGGCTTATTTGTAATTTCTTATGGGCAAGTTTTGATGGCTCTCATGATACTAGAGCTTGGGTGGGTTGGCCTAGAGTTACTCTTCTGAGAATTGAGAGCAATTTGGGCATTATTGATCTTGTTTTATAGAGCAAGCCTTTGGTTGTGCAAAGCTGATCGTTAGAGGTCTTTTCCCGGGCGATGAGCCATGGAAATTGTTTTTGAGATTAGCTTTATTGGCTTGTGTTCCTAGACATGGAGGTGTTTGGCAGCCGTCTGTTAGGCAAATTTTTTTTGATGCTCCGTTATCTTCCCCGTCATGTCATCTCATGCATTCCCTTTTGCAAGTTTGGTCTTCCTTGAGATGGGGATTGATTCAACAAGAGCTTGCTTTCTCGGGGGAGTTTGAGAGACAGTGGAGCAGGTGGGTTTTGATAGTTTTGGTGGGCAAGTGGGGCAAAGGAATCATATTGGTTGGCTGGGTGGGATGCACATCCAACTTCTTTTCTTTTTGAATGATCTTTTAGGAGGAGATGAGATTTTGACTCCATTGGCAGGGAGTATCATATTCAGTGCGGTGTTTCCACTTGACTTGCAAAGTTTGACAATGCAATCCCTTTGTAATGGTCTCAGGCATTGAGTCCAAATACTATTCTACTCTTAGATACAGACACATCGTGGTGGGGATTGTTCAACAAGTATAGTGTTCCTTGATTGGCTTGCCTTGGTGATCTTACTATTATGGTTTAGGCTAATTTTTTATTATGTTTTGATCATCACAGTAGTTTCTTTGATTCAATTGAGTAGTCTCAAATTAGAGTGGTTGGGCGGAGAGGGAAGCATTGTGTTATTGATCCTGAGGTTTTAAGACAGAGGTTCTTTAGTGGAGGTTGTGGATGTGGGAAGGAAAACCTTTGAACTGGCTCTCATGGGGGCCGAGAGAGTGGTTTTGGCCATGTCTTGGAGCTCCATACTCTTAGGTGTCTTTTTTGTAGCATCTTGCATTGGTTGTCATATTCTTTTACAACATCAGTCTATTCACCCTACTTGTCTTAAGAGTGTGGTTACATGCGGAGTTATATATTTTGGTTTACCAACTGGCACTTGGTCAATGCGTACAAGGCATGAGCCTACATGCCAGAGATGCTCTTTTTAGGATTTGGAGTCTCCAAATCATTTTGTGTGGTCTTTGCCTCACACTCATTTTGTTTGGAGGGCAGTTTGTGTACTGCTAGCTTGTTCAAGCATTCACTTAGGTTTTGTTGTCACTTGGGGGGCAGTGACTTGGCTTTCTCAGTTCTTTGGACCACATCTTTATTTTGAGGGGGAGGAAGGTGACCTAGTATTTATGAATATAGTGTCTAGTTATGCTCGAGGTTCTTTTGGGATGCTTCTTGCATCTGCCAAGCAAGGAGAGGATAGGGTTAGAGATTCAAATTTTTTCGCCATTGTTATTATTGCCGCATGGTGCATTTGGAAGGCTTGGTTACAATTCCCAACTCTTTCACTGTTGTTAATCATTTCTTCCAAGTGTCTAACTAGGTAAGGTCATTTTCTAGTGATTGTGCTGATCTTAGTATGAGAGAGAGAGAGAGAGAGAGAGAGAGAGACAGAGAGAGAGACAGAGAGAGAGACAGACAGAGAGACAGAGAGAAAGAAAGACAGAGAGAGAGAGACAGAGAGAGAATGAAATAAAATGTGATATTAATGTCTTCAAAAGGCCAAAATCACCTATGAGACCAAATGCTACATCCATTGGATATATGATACAATGACTAAAAAAGAAAAAATAGAAATGTACCTAAAGTAAGTATCCAACCCTACAATACATCAACCTCAAACATTGGGCGGGGGGGGGGGGTAGTAGCTAGAAGAAACTTAGAGTGCTATCCACAATTGGGATCAAAGTACAAGGGGTGGGAGGTGTAAAATCATATGAGGGCTAAGAGGGTGTACAACCATAGAAGGGTTGAGGGGGAGTGATGATCATCTCATGAACTCTTGCACGGGTCCTTGCTTGATAGCATCAAAGTCCTCCATAGTCAGTTGGCTAGCACAACGTGCTCAATGCGGTACAATAATGCTCTGTATATTTTGATGTATACATTGTCTACTATGTGAAGATCCTTGCACTGTCGAGCGTTGAGAGTGGCTGACTGGATGTCTCTGTAAACTATAGCCCTTTAGGAATGGTGTGGCTATGGTGCCTGCGCTAGGTCCACTTGGGGGCCTCTCTATAAAAATTAGTAATCTACCTCTATGTGGGTCCTCCGTTTGTAGGTCCTATGCTCTTGAGGATAGTCTCTCTGAGTCTACAAATCTCCAACAAATAGAGACCCAAACATCTATGATCATAGTAATCCATGATGTGGGATAGGAGGCCAAAGCCCTCTCCAAATAGGAAATAGAAATACCCGCAAAACTTGTGATATGCTTTGCGCTGGCAAATGTAATGATCCTCTGTCTCTAGCTCTCTTTGGCAGTAGATTTGGCACAATCTCTCCTCTAGGGGTATATCTCTATAGCAGCCAGCCTCTATCTCTAGCTGGTGTGATGAATTGCGTAGCTGACCAATAGTGCATTCGATACCATGACACAAGTGGGTATCCATGTATCCAAGGCATAGTATAAATCCATTCTCTCTATAGTGCAAAGAAGATGGTCTTGGTAGAAAGCCATTTTTATCCCTAGCTTCTATTAGGGAGCTAGAAAACTGGTATCTCCTGGTATCTAATTGGATGAATCATGAGATTGTGTTAAATGATCATACTAATATTTGATGAGTCAGGGTAAGGAACAATGCATCCAAGGAGTATTAAAAAGGGGTCAATCTGTTCACACTAAACCCATGTAGCTTAAACCAAGATGTCATTTGAGCATACCAACATGAAGTATGACCCTCACTGGCAGCTGTCGTGAAGACTCAAGAGCTAGCCGTGCATATCTGTCCCAAGGAACCTCCCATGTGTTGTGAATAAAGGACATTGATCTAGTAAGAGCCTTAACTACAATTGGTGGTGCACTCATCTCAACTTTGATAATCTCATGCGGTATTGATGCCTTAGCATGAATCATCCTATAGATTAATGATACAAGTATTCTCTCCATCGATCTCCATCCATTATATATGTGTCATGACTTATTGTGGTGATCCCTATTGAGCCCCCATATTTGTACTCCATTATAGCATGGCCAAGGTAGCTAATGTGTCAAACAACCACATCTTAGTGCATGGTTCTTGAAATTGTACTTGTGTGAGCACATCCTCTTTAAGCCTCCTTGTGCTACATATCCTTTGGTCAGTCGGGCCTCTACAGCCCCTCTTGTAGAAAATGTAGGTCCACTAAACACAACTCTGAGATAAGTGTAGGAGTCTAAATACTCCACTATATCTTGTCCATATGTAAAAGTAGGTGTTGACCTTGTGACCCACTAAGCTCTAGTATTGATCACCATCTCCTAGGTTTTACCAAGGTTGACTGAGAGCCCACTATCATGCACATAAGCATGTAAAGCATTTAAATGTCTCTACAAGCCTTTTGAGGAGAGTCTACAATAAGCACAATATTATATGCATATAATATTAGGGGTATCCATGTATTTGGTAGCTGCGCACAGCAATCCCCTCCTCTCTCAATATAGTCAAAGATCTCATCAATATACAATCCAAAATGAGTGAGAGGAGCACGCAGCGGAAGCACACAAGGCGGTGGAGGAGAGAAATGCCAAGGAAAGGAAGGAGGCACAAAGAAGAGATGAGAGAGAGAGAGAGAGAGAGAGAGAGAGAGAGAGATGGCGTGAAAATAACTCTAGCTCTTGTTAATGAGATGTGTGTACAAATGAGAGGGGCACCCCGTATATATACTAATGGATACGTGCCTAGAGCAATGGAGTGGACCACCATCCCAAAAACCATTCAATTTACCCATAGTAAATTGGGTACAACAAAATGGGCAAAAACTCAACTAATGTAATGCAAATGTTCCCGAATGACAATATTGGACCCCAAATATGTAGAGTGAGTGCATGGATGGGTTGACAAAAATTTGGTGAAAATGGGAGAACCTTGGGATAAACCTAGAAGAGGCGAGAGAGAGAGAGAGAGAGAGAGAGAGAGAGAGAGAGAGAGAGAGAGAGAGAGAAACACCAAGAGACGATCCTTGAGAAACTCTAACACCCCCTCTCTAATCCTAGTGGGGAGTAAACTCCAGGTGTGGAAAAGGAGCAAAGACCATGGAGCAAAACTAGAAGAGCAACCCCAAGGGTTGTTGAAGGTGTCCTAAAATCTATCTCTCTCTTGAAGAAGAAAGCAACCCCAAACTTGAGCAAAGTGCCCCGTGAAGAATCACCGGATCCAATGATTGATTGCATGGACGTGAAGGAAACAACCCTCATAGAAAGGGAAGAAGTAGCCACGGATCCCCCTCTTCAGCAAGAGGTACGAGCATCAAAGTATCACAAAGATATGGCTCAAGAAAGATGAAAGAGTAGAAACTCTAAGAACTCCATACAAAAGTGCATGAAACAACCATCGACAATGAGAGAGCGCAAAAATTGCAAAAACATAGGGGTGTCAAAAGGGAGAAATTGTTGCCAAGAAAATGATTGAAGAAGACCATCAGAGTGGAACTAGGAAAGCTCCTTTAACCTGTGTCCCATTTTTTCTGGAAGGACCACTTCAAAATTTTCAATTGCTAGGGAGTAGAAGAAACATGAGTAGTGATAATAGCCACTTCAAAAGCATCACAGAGAGCAGAGGAAGTCTCTTCCATAGAAGAAAGGAAATCAAGAGACATAATTAAGCTAAGAGAGGTATGAATCGGAGGCAAGGCAAGAGGATAGAAATCCCCCTTTGAAGTTGTAAGTAGACATAACCCACAATCCTCCTTGGCAAGACCATCACTCAAAAAAGAGAAAGAAGACACAATCTAAAAATTGCCCATGAAGGACATTTCTTCAACTAGATCACAAGGATTGGAGAGGACAATTGGGTCCATGGGCAAAGAAGTAGACTTGTGCAAAGCCAAAAGAGAGGCTTGTTCCACCTCAGGAGGAAAGTAGAGATAAGTCAAACCGCCCCCATCCATTCTATGATGAAGAACCTTGAAAGAGAATGATAGACTCACAGAGGAAGAATACACACCAATGAAAACTCAATCTCAATCTCAATCTCAATAAGGCAATGTAGAAGGCACCCACAAATGCTAAAAATGGATGAAATTGACTTTGAAGAAGGTGTTCCCAAGCAAGAGAACAAGTAAACACTTGTTCAAGTGAGAAGGGACGCAACGGGGAAGAAAATGCAGTGGTAACTCTTTGCCATCTAGAAATTACAGCAAGCAAAAAGTCCTCCAAAAGTGCCCAAAAACACTAGGAAAATGGATTCCTATAGAAAATGCCCAATCTAGGAGGATTATGGTGCAGCCTTAGGTCTTCACTTAAATATTAAAAAATCTAAGCTCATCAGTTGTACAAAGAAAGACTTGACCAATTTAGGATGGCAAGGGACAAGAATCAATCATGGAAACATCTTCCAAAACCTAGGATATCCTTGCGGAGTTTGTGTGGATTTAGCAGCCCTTATTCAATGGATCTCAAGATGGATTAAAGACAAATTTGTCTACTAAAAATCACAAGGGTGGCCAATGCATACAAGGATTAAAGTTGCCTAGACCATAATGCAAAGCATGATTTCTTTTTTCATGCCCCTTCTACCTTGGTCATGTAAATCTCTCTCAAAAGTACAACACTCTATACGATTCATGCTGATGAATTCTGCAGGACAGGCTTGGGTCTCTTGGAAGAAGATAACAAAACCAAAAAGAAAAGGGGGGGCATCCATATTAGATCTTAAAACTCACATGGAAGCCTACAGATGGACATTGCTTAAAGAGATGTGCAAAAAGTCAGAACCATGGGCTATAATGACAAGAACGCTTATAAAAAAGGAAGGGTTAACTCATGGGAGAACAAGGATTTTGGCTTCTTGGTGGCATGTAATAAACGCAAACCAAAGTATCAAAATGAAGTCCTCTACTGTAATTTAAACAATTGATCATTTCCTGGTAAGAAGTGTTGAGTTTAACAAAATGGAGGCCTTTGGAGGAAGCAACTACACATAACTCCCTCTCCACAAAAGTTTTGGGGCATTCAAGATTATTCAATTGGGAAAGAAAGGATCACTTAAGACCAAAATGTAATCATATGGTGAGATTGGGATTATTTAGGATTAAAGATGTGATGCTTCCCAACAAAAAGCTAATGGATTTTGGCACAGCTAGACATCTTTTCAGAGTCCCACATTGATATTGGAACTTATCAAATATTCTCTCCAAAACACAAATTTTGACAGGAAACATACCGCACAAAAAAAGAGAAAAACCATGGTGTGACTAGATATTTAGGAAAGCATCCGACTTATGTGAACAATCAACCAATCAAATCTACCATCGTATCACTCAAAAACATAAAGGAATCAAGGATGAAGACAACAAAGTCTGGAAGCTAAGGAAGGGAGAAAAGTGGTGGACCAAAGCTCTGCTTGCAGGATGGTTGTCCCCGATCCCTTTTAAAGGGAAAGTCTTTTTATGGAGACTATTGGTGGGAGGTTAACCTATAGGAGTGGTGCTGCAAAAAAAACATACTGCAGCAGGCAACTGTGTGTTTTGTACTACCATCCTAGAAACAACCACCCATCTTTTTCAATACTACCCAGTTGCACGACAAATTTGGAGTTTCATCCTCAAAATATCAAAAAAAGTGGCAGGCTCTTACATTAATAGGCAAGGATGGATTTTTGGAATTATCAACGCTCAAACCAATAGTGAGCATCATATAATACTATTTCACTTTCTAAGATGGATAGCTTTAACTCATATCTGGAATACGCAAAATATCTTTATTTTTTATGAGGCTTCAAGGATAAGAGGCCAAGTTGGGAAAATTAAGGAGATTATTCTTTGGCATATTTCTCTTCTTATACAAGCCAAGATAGTTCTAAAGGCAATAGGAGAAATATGGTTAAACATATCATGCGTTGTACCTATTCAACCTACATCAGCTTGAAAAGCTTTGCACATGCATGTAAATTATTTCGATGTAATATAATGACATCTTTTACAAAGAGAGAGAGAGAGAGAGAGAAGGAGAGAGAGAAGGAGAGAGAGAAGGAGAGTGACACTAGATGGGGTCCCAACTAACCCTCTCAAGGGCCCCCCAACCCATGACAGATTGGTATTTGCTTTGTTTCTTGCGATAGATGTGAATACAAATGGCAATACTTGATATCATGCTTGATGACGGAGACTTGTAGCCTTGCCTTGGATGGTTTGGTGATGGACTCCCTCACAAACAAGGATAAAATGCAGCACACCTATGCCTTACTATCTAGCCCCCTAAAGCACTCCCAAAAGACCCCTCTTCACCCACACAACTCACCCCTACGTAGCCCCCTAATTGTGTATGCATGAGGGTCAAAATGCAGCACTATTCTTGGCTAAAAATAGAGGTTTTCTAGCCCTAATTACTTGCTGAATTTTTTGTGAAAAGGGTGCAATAGGTACCTCTTGAGTTGGGGAGGAGAATGGGATAATATAGAGAGAGATTCTTCGCTAAAAGTAGAGCTTTTTTGGGCTAGGGTTTTTAGGGCTCAAGAATGGCTTCAAATTAGTGAGGGAAGAAGGCCAGAGATGAGGTTCAATGGTGCCTTACCTTGGATGCCCGATGGTGGGAGAGGAAAGGCAAAGGCAAGAGCAAGTTCTAAGCTGCTATCCAAAAACCCAGGAGGAGAGAAAACAACTGCTTCCAAAATGCAAAGGAGAGAGAAAGAGAGAAAATGAAAAGATGGGGGGAAGGGCTATCCACAACCATGCACTGAAATGCTTTCTATGCAAGGTTATGCATGTTGGGCAAGATGATAATTGCAACAACAAATCCATTTGTGATATGGGAGTAGGAGCAGTAGCATGAGCACAACTATGTCATGGAGCAGGTGGAGTCAGTTGCTAGTGATAGTATGTATCATGAGAACAATGACTCTTATGCTCGGGATATTACTATTCTTGTTTGACTCTAGGTGGCTTTGTCTAGACTCTAGAGTCTACAATCTACTGTCTAGTAGCTTATTTAGACTTTAGTATTAGGCTCTCTCTTTTTTGGATTGTGTACTGTGAGCAGCTAAGCTGTACTCGTGTAACAGCTTTAGCCTTGTGAGCCTTTGGCCCTTTTGTTCCATGCATTATGTTGTTTCAACTATTCTAAAGTGATTTATTCATTTTTGTTTACTTTCTTTAAAGGATACTTGAATGGAATAGAAATACTAACAAAATATGCATTTTTAAAACATATTTCTAGGGCCCCGTCCCCTATTTTTGGTCATCTCCATGTCTTGGTTGTCCCCATAACATGTTGTTATGGGTGCAACATCTCACATGACACATTGTCTTGATTGGTTTACTCACTTCTTCATGTGCCCAAGTGAGGTCACCAATGACAACATTTCCACCATTCTTGTTTGAGGTGCAAAAACTCCTTGCTTTTGCACTCCAACCAATAAGAGCTAGCCAACAAGAGGTACTTTTCCAATGTTAACTATGTTCCAAATTTGGGTTTGGAACACTTGTTAGTAAACTCTCTTACAAAACAAGGCATGTTATGCTATAATTGTCACTATCCAAGACCGAATCTCAGGGCTATCCTAGCTTGCAGTGTGCATGAAGGTGGGATTTGTAAGGTCATTGACAACATTTCCACCATTCTTGTTTGAGGTGCAAAAACCCCTTGATTTTGCACTCCAACCAGCAAGAGCTAGCCAACAACAGGTACTTTTCCAATGTTAACTATGTTTCAAATTTGGGTTTTGAACACTTGTCAGTAAACTCTCTTACAAAACAAGGCATGTTATGCTACAATTGTCACTATCCAAGACCCAATCTCAAGGCTATCCTAGCTTGCGGTGTGCATGAAGGTGGGATTTGTAAGGTCATTGTTTTGATTTCACAAGTTGTAGATGGAGGTTTATGGCATGCTTGCTTTGGCCACTTGAGCTTTTCTACATTGTACCGCACACATAAAGATGGTTTGATTGATGGTTTTGCCTCTGGTCAATACTCCCATTAGGGTCTTCAAATCATGTCTCCATGGCAAGAAACATCATTAAACTTTTTTAATAAAAGTTTATCTTCTTTTGTGGGAAAAAAAAGAACTTAGGCTTCTTGACCTTGATTTGTGCAATCCTATGACTTCTAAATCTTTGAGCAAAACTTCCTACACATCGATTATTCTTGATGACTTTTTCAGGTTCACTTGGGTTTTCTTTTGTGACTTTTTTAGGTTCACTTTGGGTGTTCTTTTATAGTTTAAAGACCAAGCCTTTAATATCAAGCTTTGTGACTCGAGAATTGAGGTGCAAAAGCAATTTTACAATAACATCAAGGCTCTTTATACTGACAAAAGGAGGGAGTTTCTCTCTCATCAATTTTGACAAGTATATGGAGGACATTGACACCCAATGCCATGCGTAAAAAAACTTGGGCTCAGGCATCCTCTACTTCAATACACACTCTAGACAAGTTTCCTACCTTGAGATTATCTACTAGTAAAACTCCATGTGAGGTCTTCTATGGCTCAAAGCCCTCTTGTGATCATTTTTCAATCTTTAGATGTAAGGTGAATGTGCATGTTCCTATAGATTATTGCTCTAAGCTAGACTCCAAGTCTAATGCGCACACCTCTCTTTGGTACAACCCAATTCCACGGCCTACCAACTTTGAGACCCTACACAACAACAAATAAAGACATGATCTTTGATGAGGAATCCTCCACTTCAAACAAGTGCCTTCTTCTACTTCCCCCACCTTCTCCTTCCAATTCACCATAGTCACTTGTTCCAGCTCAAGCTTTGCCTTTGGCTCATGAGGGGAGCATTGGGATAGATGATCAACTTATGATGGTGGTCTTCTTCCGCTCCCCCCACCTTCTTCTCCTTCCAACTCACCACATTGTTAGCAAGCTCAAGCTCCGCCTTTTGCTAATGAGGGGGACATTTGGATTGAGATACTTCAAAAAGGGGTCCTACTCTCACAAGGAGGATACCTCAGTAGCAATACCAAATTGTACAAGAGTCTAGCTTTTGCCGGTTGCCTAAGTCTAGTGAAGGTCATCTTCGCTGTTATTCTTGGTCTAAAAAGTGCATTGTCGAGACTAACCATTTTGTGAATTTTGTAGTCATGTTTGACATTTTTTACACTCCTTTTAAGCCTTCCTCTATTGAGTAGGCCCTTGCTTTAAAGTTAATGTATTGCTATCATAATAGCCACTAAGTTTCCAACTATTAGGTATGAAACCAATTTCGAGGGGTATAAAAAGGGTACTCAATTGCTACAAACACAAACCCCAAAGATTCCTAACACGTTGCTAAAACAATAAAATGGAGTATAAAACCATTGTATGATTATACAAACTTACAAAATTACTACATGTAACAAGAAGCGTCATGTCACACAAGTGAGAAAAACCAAGCAAGTCTCAATACATGTGGCAACTTGCATCACGATGATCATTCATCATTAGCATACAAGACCAAAAGAGTCTGATACAAGAAGGAGATACAAAATAGAAAACAAAACACTAGCTATAGATTAGAGTGTTAAAAAAACTACAAATGGTGATATCAAAATAAATCAAGACCCGCGTCTCGTCATGAAAATCTGTCTGCAATTTTAAAATAAAAAAATAATACTCAAAATGTTTGAACTTGTAAGTTGCCTGCAAAATAAAAATAGAGAAGCATACACCGTATGTGGCATATAAAGGGTAAAAAATCAATGTATAATAAAGCCACTATTCAAATACAATTCAAGTGTAGGAAATGCATGTTTCCTAAGGTGCACATTTCTATAAGGTTTCCAAAGATTCCAAATAAAAGCAGTCCTATAGACAAGCACAAAATCCCAATTTGTTGCCAAGGGCAACTCTAAAAGAGTTGGTGTTGAATTTGATGAGTTTTTGCCTATATTGCTAAAAATAGTAACACTAAGACCTTTGTGACACTTGTTGGGTAGCCTAATTCTTTTATGCATGTGAAGATTGCTTTCCTTGATGGTGAGGAGGTATATGTTGATGAGCAACCACTTGGTTTTGTTAATGCAGGTTGAGAAGGATTGGTCTATTAATTTCATAAAGCTTTATATGGATTAAAACAATCTTTGCTAGCTTGATACCAACAAGTTGACACTTTTACTGTCAAGACTGGTGTTAGGTGATCTCATGTTGATCCTACTCAATATAGGGAGTCATAATAAACATCGCACCATTATTTGATCACTAATTTAAGCTATGATTTTGAGATGATAGGACCTTGGCTTACTAAACTTCTTTTTGGGCTTTGAATCTAATAGACACCTGAGGGTGGGCATCTTTCTTTCTCAATAGAAGTATTACCATGATATTTTACAATCTCTTCTCCAATGACCCAAATGCTCAAATTTCAGCTCTATGATGTTTTTTTCCCATGCAACACTACTTTGAATAGGTGGCGTGTTGGATCCTTGATTTGGCTTACTCTTGACATCTATTTTTGTGACAATTTCTTGAGTTTTGCTTCTTCCAAACCCAAAGAAGTCCCATCTTCAAGCCACCCAATGTGGTTTGAGGTTATCTTGTAGACTTTTTGACACACCTCATTGGGGCATCTACTACAAGGAGGTTTGATTAGTTTTTTTTTCAAATTTTGACTTAGCCGGCAACATCAACAATTGGCTCAACAATTGGCGATCAACTTCATGTTATTGTTTTCCACTTGGGTCATGTACCATCTCTTGGAGTTATATAGATTGTCGCATATCTTCTATCACCACAAAATATTGTACAGCTACTTTGGATAGTATCCAAACAACTTGGCTTCATCACTTACTATTAGAAAACTCTCATTTAGTGCAACAAGTAAAGTTTCATTGTGATTGCTAGCAATCCAGCCTTCCATGCCAAAACAAAGCACGTAAGAGGCTCATAATACCACTATATATAAGAGTTGATTCTTCTCACCAATCTCATTTGTCATCTTGTCCTAATCAAGACAATGCTACAAAAATTTTTACAAAATCCATACCATAGAGCCTGTTGTAAGATCACATGTCCAATCTTAACCTTAGAGTTTTCTTACCAACAAAGATCTGAGAAGGGGTGATATCAGAGCAATCATCTTACAATAGGCTAGCACTAGTTTAGGGTACACATCTATGCACACCCACTTGTCTTTTGGGCTTTTTGTTTTTCTTGTATTTTTTCTTCCTTTATGCTAGTTTGCATTCATATTCATTCACATGCATTGAAGGGTTCCAGCCTTGTAATGTGGACTCCCCAATTCAGTTTTACACTATTTGGTAAATTATATGGTTCACGTAAAGGGGAGAGTTGGTAGCATTAAATAAGCACCCAAGCTTCCTCTCTCATTAACTACAAACTTGGCCCATACTTATAGAGTACCCTATGTTGCATGTTTTGTATCACTCTCTCATCAATCTCTCTCTCGATAGTAGGGAGACTGCAAACAATAAAGGGTTTATAAGAGCCACTGCACTCCACTATTGGGGTGAAGATGTTAGAGTTTCTCAGGGGTCATCTCCTGGTGTTTTGCTCTCTCTCTCTCTCTCTCTCTCTCTCTCTCTCTCTCTCTCTCTCTCTCTCTCTC
>JAWWVC010000052.1:0-14364 GCA_033807815.1 Rumohra adiantiformis | reverse complement strand
CAAGCGTTATGTGGCTTCATGAAGTATATATGGCCCCATATTGCTTGGTAGTAGCCTACTAGTAGTAGCCTATCCATACCAATCCTTTCATTGAGGAGGTCACTACCAAGCTATATGTATCTCCTTGAGATATAGATGGCCTCATATGTTTTGGTAGTGACCCATCCAGACCATTCACTCCTGTGTAGAGGTCACTACCAAGCAATATGTGGCTCCTTGAGATATTGGAGGCCCCATACTGCCTAGTGGTGACCCTTCTATACCATTCCTTCCATATAAGAGGTCCTACCATGCAATATGCGGCTCCTTGAGATATAAATGGCCTCATATTGCTCGGTAGTGACCTGCGCCGTCTAGTCCCTTCTTTCCTTTGCAAAAGGTCAATACCAAGATTTATGTGGCTCCTAGAGATACAAGGGTCCCATATTGCTTGGTAGTAACCATTCATACCCTTCATTCAAGAGTTCAGTACCAAGCAATATAAGGCTCCTTGAGATAAAGATACCCCCGTATTACTTGGTAGTGACCATCTATACCCTTCCATTGAAGAGGTCACTACAAAGAAATATAAGGCACCTTGAGGTAAAGATACCCCCATATTGCTTGGTTATAACCCCTTGAGACCATCATGTGTTGCAAGACTATTCTAATCAGCCTTAGATCCTAATGTAGGCATGTTGACAACTAACAATTTGGATATTATCTTGGAATTGGATGAAGAAGTTAAAGAGTCTTCTTTAGAAAAGTAGTATATGTTCTTATATAGTGCTCAAGCCCACATTCATGCTCCATATTTGTCTTTAATGTTTGACATTTATTTCCCACTTGATAGCATACTCAAGGGCTCCATGTATGTGCTTTTTGCTCAAGAGAAAGAATATGAAAGAATGGTGCTCCCAAACACCATCATTCCTTGTGAAGAACAATTTGTACATCCTTTTGATTTTGCAATAGGCAAAGTCATGAAAAGAAGGCTCAACAAGTGCATTAAAAAGATCCCCATCCATAGAAGTAAAGTAGTGGAAAAATTCCCTTTGCACTCAAAGAAGTGTCGATTTCTCAAGGACAGCTTTAGTTTCCTTTTTTTTCTTCATATGCTTACTAAAGATTGTGAGTCAATAACAATTGATGCCCTTAGTAGTCAAGTGGACCTTGAGAATGATGTAGTGGATGAAGAAGTGCCTATTGACCCAGCAGAGAAGAGGGCAGAGGCAAAATATTTTTTGATTTCAACAACCTCTTTGGAATTGGAAACCAATGTGGAAGCTAACCAGTGTAGTGACATAGACAAGGAAACTTGTCCCTCCCTTCTTTGCCTAGCTTCACTATAATAGACTAGGTGGAGTACTTATTACTAACATACATTATGCATCACTTCAACATTTGAGAAGAATACTGCTTGTGGCTGCTTTAGCAAATTACAGTGAAGCAAACATGGGGTGGCTAGAGGAAGGAGTTGACAAGCGCCTCCTCCTTGATTTTGCAATCCATGACTCCGAGCTTAAAAATGCAAAAGAGATATTGAAAGACATGTTCACTAAATATGCAAAATATGAAGCCCAATTGCCTAGTGGGGAGGTGGCTGTGCAAAAATTTTTAATTGTCTTGGTTTTGTAGACATTGGCAAATATAGACCACGTGCAGCTATTGCATATGGATACTTTAAGTCTACGACCCCTTTGTAGACAAGATCCATGATTGAGGATGATGAAAACCAAAAGTTATTAAACCAAAATTTTTAAAGAATGTATTCAATTTTTTGTGTATTTTGTCAATTGACCATATTACATTGCGACCAGGTTTTTGTATACAGTGATGAGTTCTTAAAGAGAGCAAGAGGCTTAAGAACATCTAGTGCTAGAGCAATTCAACCTCAATTGGATGCTTCCCAAAGGCATTATATAAGACATTTGAATCATGAAAAGGTACATAAAATCAACAAAATTTCTCAAATTGTTAGTAATTTAAATTTAATACTAATGATTACAACACTTTATTGCACACACACATCATTATATTTCATAAAGAAATCTCAAAGTAAAATGTAGAATTTTCTTAATTTACATTGAAAGTAATCTCTAGTTTTTGTGGTGGCTATGTTGTCCCCTTGAATGCTAAGAAGGTGGTGCTGGTTGCAAAACAATTTGCGTTACAAGTGTTTGGGCAAGGCCATGGATGTTAAGTACTTAGAGCCCCGTGATGCCTGTCATACACTTCTCATGCAATTGTAGCAGGGATGAAAGAACCAAAGAAATTGGCTCCCCATGGAAAAAGGCATTTAATGAGAAGAAGGAAGAGCCAATGTGTTCCTCCAAAGTTGTTGCCTTCGAAGGTGCAAATGCCAAGAATAGATCAAGTTGAAGAAGACTTTATGGATGGAGTTGAAGAAGATGAAGGCAAGTAAGAGGATAAAGACCAATATTGATGTCAATGAAATACTATAATGTTGAGGTTCTTTGTGGAGCAATTGTATTGCATACTATATTGATAATTTATTCTTGGCGTCAAACTCTATTTTTGCTCATTTGTGTTTTTCTCAATTGTAAGAGTTCTCATATGTCGTAGATTTTTTCCATTGGGCTTGTCTCTTTGCTTTTAATCTTGTCTTTTCTTCTTCCTGTACAAGCTCTAGATTTGAACATGTTTGCTTCTTCTTTTTTCGTGAGAGAATCTACTTGTAAAACCATTGGAAGACTTCTTTTAGGCTGTTAACTCTAACTTGACCACCCCCCTGTCTACTAGTATGCCAAAAAAATGTCCCCCAAGCTTGGTAATGTAATTTTTCCATTCCTTGTGTTGACCAGATTGCCAAACTTCCATATTTCTTTGTAAACCATGGTGCACGGCTATAGAGAATATGTTGCATAATGACAAGCAAATCACAATCTTGAATAAGCAAGTGAAAGATAAAAACCAAAAGTTCTAAGAGGACTATATTTACCATGTAGTGTGTTATATTTGTTACGCTCCAACTTTTTTGCATAGTTCTTCCAAATTATCCAAGAGCTTGTTTAAATCCATGATTTTCTATAATTTGCTAAGTTTTCATATCATAATATTTAATATTTTTATTTAACAACTTCCACACTTTAGCTTTTTTGGATCTACCCTACCTTTGTCTACGTGGTCTTTGACAGCATTATGGAGATTTTTCCACAACCCATATTTTACTGTCAAACCTCCGTGCTATTTATTTATTTTTCCTAGCTCACCATGGAATGTGAGAAGTCTTTGAGCTTTGACACCACCTATTGAGGTCTTGATTGGCACCTCATGTGTTGATGTAGATTATTTTGTGTCTCAAATGATTTTAACACTGCCACCATGTAGCCTAATACTTGACAATATCTTCTCAAGCTTTTGAACGTTTGTTTCTTGTATCTTCTTATCTTTTTTTTTCCATGCAAACTAAATATACAAGTATATAAGATTCTCAACAATTTTACATAAAGCATGAAGTGTGCATATATAAACTCTAGTTAAAGGAATGTTTAACACATGAACCATATCTATATCAATAGTGTCTCTATTTGGTGGATTTTCTTGATCTATTGATGTGAGCAATTTTTCTTCTTCCATACAATACAAACATGGTGTTTTTGTGTTTCCCCCCTTTGAGATATTGTACATACATTTTAGTGTTTTGAGGTCACTAGCCATATGCCATATAACAATGAAATCACCTATTTTATCTACACAGAGCTTCTCTCCTCTTGATTGTTGATGTATTGTACTTGCTATGTTTGTTTGATGGAATGCCCAATTCAAAATGTTGTGATCTTCTTTGTCAACCTTCAACACAAAAAGCATCATAGCGTGCAAATAGACATATACTTCATAGTACAAAGCAAATAGTGATTAAGGGTTTAAAAAAGAAATGTTTTTAATGTTCCTCAAAAAAGCCAAGCCACCATATATGGTTTTTTTATTGCACACTAAAATATGATGGATGCTTTGTATTAACTTTATCCTCCTCATCAAGTAATGGTGAGAAAGCTCTATTCATTAACACTTGTCTTGTAAAAAAGAAGCCATTTTTGTGGCTTTTAGAGAATTTTGTAAGTGTTATTTTTCTCCTTAACCATGATGCTATAAATAAAACCATTTAAGGGAAATGTTCTCAACACCTAGTATGATTTGAATAAAAAATTTGCTGCCAAAAAACTATGACATTAAGTGTGCTTTTATGGCCATCTTGAAGGTTCATTTTGCCAAAACACCCAATACTTTACTATTTGGTCCCACAAATAGCACAAATAATTTTTAAGAAGGCTCAACTTACTATGAAAAGTCTCTATTACACTCATAGAAAGACTATGACACCTAGATAAAAATTGACAAGTTTTTTCACCCCTCCAAATTGCGTTATTTATTGCTATTTTGGACAATGTTTACCATTTTTAGAAAATCCAATTTTTTTTTTTTGAAATTTTAAGGAAAATTTAGTTCTTAAATTTTTCTTTACATCTTAATATCATGTTCAAAAAGTTTTAGAATGTTCAGACATCATATGCAAAAGTTATGTAGGAATTATCAAAAACTCGTGTGAGCCACTTTTGTGGTCCAAGCCACTTTTATGGTTCAATTACAAAAGTCTCTAAAAGCCAATAAAATGGCTTCTTTTCTACAAGGATATTGTTAATGAGTAGATCTCTCTCACGAATATAGACAGCTATTCTCTCCATTTTTATCTGCTTCAAAATCTCACACTCATCTAGTTCGATCACAAAATGTATTTTTCCATCTCTTTTGTCAATTGTGATATTATAAAATTGATCCAGTGCTTGCTGTATATTTATAAACTTTTATGAAGTTCTTTTTGTGCTATTAAACAAGAGGCTTATTTCTCCACTTTCAAATAAGCATGAAATGTTGCACAATTCTCCCACTATTGCCTCCACTTCATTGTTTAAACTGTGTCTTGTCTTTCTAATATGAGCAGGCCTAGGAAGAAGACTTAATGAAGTCTTATCTCCTTGTGGAGTTAGCTTCTTTTTTATCAACTTTACCATATTTGTATAAAACCCACTCTGCTAATACCATGATCATCAAGAGTCTTTTGAGCTTCATAAGTATCCAGGTGAGTTTTCTCAACAAAAACTTATACTATATTTACTTGCGCACCCGTATAATAGTTTGTGCCATATTGGGAGGAATTAATGTTGAGTAATGCTTTCTAGCCAATCCAACATCTACCTTCTTTACTTTGGGATTTAGTAATGTCCTGTTTAAAGTCATAAGCATCTATTATATAAGCATTTCTCAAGCCTGTAGTAGCAGCTATTCAATCAAGATACCACTAGCTTTAATTAGAAGAAAAAAAAAACAAACGCATATAACTTTTCATAAGATACAAGGAATTTTATTGTATAGCCCAAATTTTGCATTGAAACCCCCCAAATCCTACTATGAGTGAATCAATATTGCACGCACCCTTTTTTCATTGTCACTTTCCAAGACGTGTCTTCTTAGTCACATATTTCTTCACCTGCTTTTGTAATTGAGAGACTTTTAGTTGCAAAGCCTCATTTTCATTGATATTCCCTTGATATTTTTGAAGTAGAACTTTTATTTCCATAATACTCATTTTTAGTATGTGCTTTAGAGCTTTTGATGAGGTCGATAAATTATTACAATAGCTGAGTAACCCATCATAACCATCTCTAGAAAATTGTAGTAATGTAGTGGGATTTTTAAAGTTTGGTGTAGAGTTTGCTAATGGATTCTTAGGATAGAGATGCCCGTTACACCACAAATCTAAATTTTTTTTCCCAACCAATCTCATGTTATCCTTCTCTAGCCTAGAATATGTATTAGTTTTGGTTTTTTTTTAGCAAGATTGTATTCTCTCTCTATGGCTATATGAAGATGATAAAAATCTTGTTTCTTCAAAAGAGTGTAATTAGAAGCACATGGAAGACGGTCTCTACTATCCATTCTACGTAAAATAGATTAGTTGTCTCAAAAACCTCACTAATATTGAATTAAAAGTTGAATTTTAATTTTATCATTTTGGTTCCAACTCCAAATGCCATATATCAAATAGCATTTCATGTAGTAAGACAATACTAGAAAGAATTTTACATCCATCCTAAAAGGATGCAATAGAAAAGTGTTTTTTTTTTAATAATACTAAAAACATTAGCCTCCCTTGATGTCCCATTCAAGTGCAAGCTTTTCTCATCTATATTCTACATAATGTAAAATTGTTTCAATAATAATAGTTTTTCTCTTTTTCACTATCTATTAAAAATTAGAAAACCATGAAATTCTTAGAGGGCCTCAAGGACACCATGAAATTCCCTTAATGACTTTGAATGTTGGATCATAGAATTGTGGTCACTCCAACTAAAACTCTAGTGTTTTCTAATATTCTCAATTAAAATGTTTCATAAAAAACACAATAAGATTCTTTGTGGTCAAACTTAGTATAAGATAGTGTTGTTATTGATTGCTTCTTGTTGACCCAAGAAAATGAAGCAGATCCAATCGAGAGCCATATCTAAAGGCTAATTTTTAGAGTCACAATCTCCATCCCAAATTGAATCCCAATGTTCCATTGAGTAATCACTTAGCCCATACATAAATTCATATTAAGCTACTTCAAAACATGTAAGCAACAAAGGAGATTTATAAGTAAAATAGAATCTTTTCTTAATTGCCAAAATAGCATCAAGCATTGAAGCAATTGAGCATAGAGAAGCAACAGTAGCAACATTGACGTTATCTTCTAATTAGTCTAAGTCTTGAAGACAAAGTGATATATTGAAGCTCTATGAGTACTCTTTTCCAATCTCTCATTTGAAGACACAAGATGAAAATGATAATGTGGCAGCCCTAAATCTTAGTTGTGTGAGGTTTTATAGACTTTTTGGCAAATTGTCTACACTTGGGTGCTCCCACACTAAAACTCAAAAGAGGCTTTTTACATGTTGGAACTCAAAAATGAGTCCGCAAAAATAATCTAAATACCTATGAAGCATATACAATGCACTTGGTTTGACTATCCAAACTAAAACATGAAGATATCAAAATAAATGACAACTTTGATGTATCATTATGGAACTCCATATATGGCATGCAAGTATGCCAATTCCATATTCAAAAACCTAATTCTTTCATATGCATCAAGGGCATATAAGTTGTGACATATCAAACAATATGCAACAATTAAATTGCCATTGCTAAAATAGACAACAAATTCTTCTTGATTTATGGCATAAAAATACATTTTTAATTTTAATGGCACCACCATTTGTAGCAGTCAAAACACCTATACCAACTCCTTTAAAAAGGTAAGAGGAGTTGTTTGCATGAGTGATAACATTTTGTGGAGCCTTTGAACTAGAGATCTTAGTGCATGAGGGCCTTGTGTCAATGATTCATATTAATTAAGATTAATTTCATGAAAATTGATTTTATAAGTGGATTTCTAGTCAAGGTTATCTTTTATCACCTTAAGCAATCCCTTATGCAGCAACCCCTTGTGCAATAGCCTAAAAAGATAAATAAGTAATACTACTCAAAAAGAGTACTTTATTAGATTGTTCTCTTCACTATAATGGAGAGAGAACCCTATTTTCCAATACTAATGAAACCTTAATTAGTTTCATTTACCTTTTCAAAGTATGAGTGATTTTATTATCTCTTTTGAGGTCTTAGTTTCACTTAGCCTAGATTGTAAATTTAGTAAATAACCATAGCATAGAAGGCATCCTATCCATGCATTATTTACTAGCACCCAAATAACTAATATTTAGAAAGCTTTAACATAAGACAACAAAATATTGAGTACCGGACTTCATGAGGCTGATGCCCCCTTAGAAGGCCTTTTATTACTCATGCTCTTGAAGCTCTTTACAACAAAGAGAAACTTGAGTAACCCAAACAACTTGGTGTCTTATTACTTGAGCTTTGCATTATCCTCTTCTCAAATCCTTAGGGTATATTCAAGACAAAAGTTCTTTCAAAGAAAAGGAATTAATTGTAGTTGATTGTGGTTGGGATCTTGAAAAGAGAGTGCTTCATAGCCTAGTAGCTTAGGGAATAACTTGTTTATGCACACTATGTGGGGTAGTCTTCATCATTTTCATACACAATATTGTAGGAGTTATCAAAAGATTTGATCATGCACAAAACCTAGCTTTTAATGAGGAAAAAGAGGTTGCTCAAAGCCCACAAGCTAGAACGGTCCATGCTTACTCCAGCAGGATTAGTAGATTTGACAATGGTGAGGGTGGAGATGGATCTAAAGCTTGGGAATGAGCATGCCTTATTTTGGACCCATTTTTGTTACTTTTAAGGGTTAAATGATTCCCCTTGGCCCCTTTTCCCATCACTTTTCCATCTTGCCCATATTAGCACCTATTCCCACCCCTGTAAGCCGTATTGTGTCCTTTTTGGGTCTTTTGAGAGCCTATTTGAGCTTCAAAAAATCCTAGAAAACTCTTGAATAATTTCCCATGCACTTTTAAAGTGGTGATTACCTTTTTTCACTTCCCTATCCATGAACTTACTTCTATGCAAGCCACATTATCTCTTGTACATGTGCTTTCTCTCTCTAGGATAATATTTTAAGAGAGGGAAAGGCCTTGATAAAGCATAGTGAAGTGTCATTTACCATTTGGCACTTTGATTTCCATGATTTCACTTCCTTTCATGTCTCATTGTCCTTTAACATATCCTTTTATGTGCTTTCTCTCTCTATAATGGCTATTTTTTAGAGAGATAAAGGCCTTGGTAAAGCCCAAACTTCATTAAAACTAAATTGTGATGACAGATGACAAGCTTTCTCACTACCTAAATATATCAAGAAAGTTTATGCCATACCATGTTCAATAATGCATCCATGTCCTCATGTGAATGATCCACCATAGAAAAACATAATCGCACTTGAAATTTTGTTAAACATAGCATCAACATCACCACAAAATGCATTTTGGGAAATTTGAAGTTTAACATAGCATCAACATCACCATGAAATGCATTTTGAAAACTTTGAAAAGTGAAACACCTAAAATGTTTTATGTCCTACCATTTTTCACAAACTAAAAACTAATATTTAATGCCCTTTTTATTTCATATGAATACATATTGTTTATCCATTTATTTTTAAATATGTACTTTTTTTTTGAGAATTTCATTTTATCCTTCTCACAAAGGTGAAACATTTCATACAAAAACTTCTTATTTTTTGCCATGAACCATTTTGGAGCTAAAACATTTTGTGCTAATGTTGTTTTGCATATTATTACTACATATGTATCCCAAGGGATGTGCTTTAATACTTTTTACATTTTAAAGCATAATACAAGTGATTCAATTAAGCCTTTGGGGTTAAAGGGTCACAAGTCTCCAAGGATAAATGACCATGCATCCCATGCCCATGTTCGTGAGTTATCACACCAGTCAAGGAGATATGCACAATCATAATCATTAGATTTCATGCGTGCCCATATCCAAGGAGAAATGACCATACATTCCATGCCCATTTTCATGAGTTTTCATAACAATCAAGGAAACTTGTATGATTGATATGCACTTTCTTAATCTTTATATTTCACACTCAATCTAGGTTAATTTGCCTTCATCATGTCCAACTTAATTGAATAATGCATAAATGTTTTTCTCTTTACATCTATGAAACTTTACATCATTTTTGTTCTAGGTATTGAAGGAATATCACTTGGTAGGTTAGACTTTAAGGGGGAGGACTTGTCTAGTCCTTAGCCCCTCAATACTAAGGGATGTATTTAACCATCTTGGTTGTAAGACCCAATGTAAATGTTCTTTTTGAAATAGGCAAGGAGAGAAAAGCCCCTAAAGCAACACAACGACCCACTTTCCTTTTTAAAAAAATAAGTGATTTTCTTTTAAATCCAACCATTGATTGTTAGTACTTGTGCAAGGCAAGACTTTTTTAGTAAACATGATCTTTTTTTTATCCTTAAATAAGTATGGAACTCATAAAAGAATATATTTGCAAACCTTCAACATTACCCTTAAAATAATAAAGGAGCTTTAGATTTATCTTAAATTTACAACTTTAAACCTTCATCTGCATACGCTAAGTTCTTTTTAGTGCACCAAGTTTTTCAATTAAAGTAATTGGTTTCCTACTAACCAAGTGTTTGTGTCTTCACAATTGCCAATAGGTCCCCAGGCTCTTACTTTATTTGTATCAAAGGAGCCCACTATGCTTAAAGTTGGTCTAAACTTCCAAGAAGTTACCACAATCTAGCCACAATACATAATATTGGTTACTCTTAAGGTGAGAATTTCCTTAGTTAGCTCAATGCACTACCTGACCCTAGTTACCCCAAGTTATGACTCTCTTGCAACCTTGGTTGAATGATTGAAATATGAAAGAGAAAACTTATCACCAACATGATCATTATCTTTTAAATGCATATGTATAGTGAGCCATTAAGCCACAAACCCCGTCTAATTTCAAAAATCATGATCTAACCACTTTGCAAGATTTTTTTTCTTGCAAGGTACTAAAAAAATGGTCTAACACATCCACTATTGGAAATACATCTTTGTTAAATGATAATTTCCACAAATTAAGACTTAACTTATATTTTTTACATGTTAGTACATCATTTTTTACAGTGTAATAGTCTTTAACAAAAAGATGGCGATAGAGGGATATAAAATAAACACATCCCAACACTAGTACAAATCGTAGATTTAATTTCCAAGCATATGGTCTATTATTCAATGCTTTTTCCCCCTAGATTCTTTGATATCCCTATTCCCAACAAAATTAAAGGGTGAATGTGTTTCAGCTTCACAAATTTTGGACAATTTTAAGCATTATTGTGGTTTAAGAACATGAAACTATACTGAAAATTACCACTTTAGTGAGCAAGATACTTTAAATACAAGAAGTGTCTCACTTTTAGAAAAAAGGTTGGTATTTCAAGAGGATGCATAAAAAGCAAAGCCTCAACAAGCTCTCAAATTGGTTTTGTCATTGTGCACACACTTTTTAGAGGCAACAAATATGTTTTGGAGACTAAGAAAAGAGGCAAAATGTGTCGGGGATGCTCCCAAGAATCCTATTAGAGTTTTACCTACATTTTAGAGCCAATAAAGTGGTCAAATTCCTCATTAAAGCGGCAAACCAAAAGATATATACTTTGCCCCTCTTTTATATATCTCTATTACTATTGATTCTCTCCACAAACACATATACTCTGTGATTGTCTCATCTATCTACACATGGCTTCATGTATTTAAGTATTTAGCATATACAAAGATGTGGAAGGTAAAAGCTGAATCATTTCATTGAGGGGGATGGTTGTAACTTAGTATGGTGTCTTTTGTGAGCATTTTTGTTGTCTATTTCTTCACATGTTAAGTTCTTTGCATCTTATTGTTGAGTCTTATATTTTTTAACATTTATTGTGTTTTTGATAAACCAAGTCTTGATATTGTTTGAAATAAATGGCAAAGTTTTGAGAAAATGACACTGGTATCAAAGCCTTGAAAACGCTCTTGACAGAGTGTAAAAGCAAAGAGAAGCACACTTTTGAGTATGAAAATTTTCAAATTTAAGCATTTTAGCAAATTAACATTTGAAATTCCATTATTGGGGGGCCTTCTTTGTCAAAGCTTCAAGTTACACAAGCTTTTTCATCCCAAAAGCTTTGAAACAAGACTATGCGCAAGCGGTTTGGTGAAGAGGTGAAAGCGGTCAAAGAAAAGCATAGAAATTCTCCCATACATACACCTCTTTTTACATCAATATTTTTCAACATTTTATCCTTAAATCAATTGAATTTTAGCCCCACACTCTACATGAAGGTTTCCACTATTAGCTACTACAAGTTGTGGTAGCAATTTTGGCTTGTTTTTTCAACTATTTTGGTGGGTTATGGAAGCAAAAATCTTCACAAAAAAATTTGCAAAAATAATAAACAAGAATAAAGTTCTTTTTTGGCCAAGTACAATCTCAAATATCCCTTTGATCACTAGATGCTTCTATTGGGACTTGTCGGCTATGACTAATTCCCAAAAACAAGAGTTCTCATCCAAGAGGACGTTATTCAAGCATCTAAAATTGCTTTTATGAAGTTTTTTTGGAGTGTTAAAAGGGTTGTGGATACTTTCTTGTTGTCTTCTTGGGTTTGCACCAACTGTGTCAAGAACAAGTGAAAGTTTTAGATTAAGCTTTCACTACTTTGGTAATGTGTATTGGTTTTTTTTTGTAAATTTTTCATACCTTATTTTATTTTTGTATTCGCTTATTCTATTGCTTTAAGTAAAGCCAACACGGATCCCCAAAAGTATCTTCTTTTGGATACAAATTTTGATATGATTTTGTAAGAAATTCAATACAAGCATGAGGCTTGTCAAGATCTTTGACACCAGCTTGAAGATATACAATAGAGTGCTCATAAATGGACCTTTGATGAAGATAATATGGAGATATAATATTTAAGTTATGAAAAGAGATTGTGTATCACACTTCCATTTCATACACTTGTCCTTAAAAAACTCCATGAACTAACTTTTATAGGAAATTGTGGAATTGCATCTACTATTTATAGAAAAGATGTAGCCACATGTGTTGCATTATGTTTACATGTCAACGTATTAAGCATTGTCATGGTAAGAAATTTGGTTTGATGTCTTTGCCCATTCCTGGCAGCATATTTATATGGATTTATCACAAAATTACCACCTACTTGAGCACAAAATAATATGACTTGGACCATCATAGATAGATTTAACCAACAATATTTTTTCATTTCTTATAATAAGAACCTTTCAGCAGCTAGGTAGGCAACTCTTTTGTTTCTTAAATATATTTTTATTTTGCATATCATGCCTAAATAATTAATTTTTTATAGAACTTCCATTTTTTCAATGAATTTTGAGTTACACTCTTCACTAATTTGGGTACTCAATCACTCTTTACATTTATATTTCATCTCAAGTATAATGGGCAAAATGAAGCTACTAATAGCACAATTTTAGATCTTTTGAGAGAATACACACATGATAGATTGAGCACATGGAATAAACATTTTCATTTTCTACAATTTGCATATAATAGCACGCCTTATTCACATTTTGATATTGCTTATGAATATTCTCTACCTACACCCTTGTCTCACATTTCTAGGAAGGTTCCACATGATGCTAATGAGACTGCACAAGTTGTCGCTTGACAAATTTAAATTTGGCAACAAAGATCCCCCTTTCGATAAAAAAACCCAAGGTGTCTAGTTCCACTCAAGTATCAAAAGGCACACTTAGCTCTGTGCCAATGCTTACTCCCTGGGCTATGCATAAACTTGCTCATCTGTAAGACTGCAAACTTAACATCAGGTCGCCTTGAAATGCATACATAAATAAGGAAACCAATAGCCTATTGATAAAGAACAACATCAAAGCAATCTCTAGCATCATGAAGACTGAGATTCAAGCCTATCTCTATAGGAGTAGCAATAGGCTTGTAGTGCTCAAGGCTAAATCAATGCAGCAATGGCTCTACATACTTTGTATATTGACACAAAGCTATCTCTACTTCACATTGCTTGAATTGAATGCCCAGATCATGATACACGAGGCCTAAATTTTACATCTCAAAAGATGCACTCACATCACCCTTAAAATTAGCAACATGTGTCTTATTAAGGCCAGTGAGTAGCATGTCTTCCACATACAAAACAATGATAAGAAAAACATCACCCTCACATTTGAGTCATACAAGGTGCTCTCAGTTGAGAACCATGTGCAATCAAATATGCATGTATCATTTCATACAAAGGAGGAGGTGCTTGTTTCAAGCCATACAATGCCTTTGCAGCTTGAATGCTTTGTTCTCTTGCCCTTTCTTTTTAAAACCACAAAAATGTGTTACATATACCTCCTCATGATGCAATTCACCATTAAGAAAAACGTTTCTAATTTCCAACTGGTGTACATTCCAATCATTATGATATGCCAAGGCAAAAATGCTACAAATTGTCAGCATATGGCAATTGGGAGAAAAAGTCTCTTCAAACTCAATGCCCTTCTCTTGGAGGCGTAAACTTTTGCAACAATCTAGCTTTAAAGTGATCACTACCATCCTGCTTATGCTTCAACTTGTTAACCCACTTAGTACCATGGCCTTTTTGCCAAGATACAAATCACACAAAGACCATATGCCATTCTTGACAATAGCATCATACTTAGATTATATTGTAGCCATCCAAATTTTTGAATTGTGTGCCGCATCAAAATAAACAGGCTCACCCTCAACACACATGCTAGAAGCAGCAAATGCAAAATAGTCTTATGCATAAGATGCACTCTAAGAGCAAAAATGCGTATGACTAGACAAAGGTGCATCCAATTTATTATCAT
>JAWWVC010000051.1:0-14385 GCA_033807815.1 Rumohra adiantiformis | reverse complement strand
CCGGACTAATTAGGTGCCAGCAGTCGCGGTCATACCTAACAGCTAGTTAACTTCATTAGGTAAGCTGAAAGAAACAATTTTTATAATCAGGTGAAATTGTTATAAATAGTAATTTTACTTTCTTAATAATTTGCTCAAGCTCTGAAAATAAACTAGGATTAGATACCCTACTATATAGAGTATAAATTTTGATGCCTAAGCACTAAGACTAAAAAGTTAAAACTTAAACTACATGGCGGCAGTTAAAAATTTCAGGGGAACTTGCCAGGTAAATGATAACCCTCAAAAAACGCTACTTTCACTAAAAAGTTTGTATATCGCCGTCTTCAGCATTCACTTAAGATGAATTCAAAATGTTTAAAGACAAAAAGACAGGTTAAGATGCAGCCTATGTGAAAGTCTAGGTGAGTTACAATATACAGTATATTTGGAACTGTTTTGAAATAAAATAAGGAAATTGGACTTGAAAGTAAATATTATAACATATGTTAATTGAATTTATAATTTAACTGTGTACAAATCGCCCGTCGCTTTCATTGAAAAATGAAATAAGTCGTAACACAGTAGGTGTACCGGAAGGTGTACCTAGTCTTTATAGTGGAAAAATCACGTTACCTTTTCGAGGTAGAGTTGAGCTTTATAGTTCTAAAGATAAAATTATCTGAAAGCGAAAAATTGCACTAAGTTTCGGCCTTAGCTTTGGGATACTACATCTCTCAGATAAATGATAAGAGACCTGTTTTCTTCTTTAGATTGTATACAAGCGGGTAGTTTTTCAGTATTTATATGAACGACACCTATCGTTATGGCTTCAATTTTCAGTATTTCTACTACTTGATCTCAAAGGTACCTGAAGACATTGACATCAATTATTTCTACTAACAGAGAGACTCGTCAAAAAGCTCTTCCTGGCTTTCCTTTGATGCTATTTTCTCTGATGTTATTCCTATTAACGATAAACTTTTTAGGTCTTGTACCTTTTGTTTATGGACCTACTAGAAATATCTGAGTTTCTGCTTCTTTAGCCCTGGTCTTTTGAAGTTTACTTATTTTTTCAGGTTGAATAAAATTCCCAGTAGAATCAGCAGCCCATTTTGCCCCGGCCGGAGCTCCTAGAGGTTTTATTCCCTTTTTAGTATTAATTGAAACAGCCAGTATTTTAATTCGTCCTTTAACCTTAACTATTCGGATTATTGCCAATATTAGTGCTGGACATATTATTATAGGGTTGATTGCATCAGCTCTTGCAGCCTCATCTTTAACAAGAGCCGGGTTTATTTTCTTGGCTCATATTGGGTATAATATGTTTGAAGTGTTTGTTTGCACTATTCAAGCTTATGTTTTTACACTTTTAGTTAAATTATATGGTGAAGAGCATCCAGCTTAATTATTTTAAATAAGGAAGAAGCTACTGGAGCATTTGATTGTTACTCAAATATTAGCACATTTAACTGTGCCTTTCTTGATGCCTCAATTAAGTCCTATATTAGGGTTTCTTATGTTTGCGATAGTTTTAGGAGCCTACTTTGTGTTAATATGTGGACTAAGAAAAAAAACTCCTTTTATTAGTTCAACAAAAATAAGAAAAAGATCTAAACTTTCTCTTTCTTTTTTTAAGTAATATATTAAATAATTATTTGTGAAATGGCAGAATTAATGCATAAATCTTAAGCGTTTACTATGACCCACTGGTCTTTCACAAATCTTGTTGGTGTAAAGCACAGGAGTTTTTGGTACTCCAGGAGGGTTAATCCCATAAGATTAGAGTACATTACTGTTAATAACAAATCAAACTAGAGAGTCTCATCTTTAAGTTTGCAACTTAACGTTTTAATAAACTATAGCTTGAACCAAGGTAAAAGTAATCCTATTGATTATCCAAGGAACCACAAACCTTAATTTTTATTTAAACTAACCTTTACCAATTTGTTCTCTAACCTAGATTATTCTAGCCTTTTTGCTTGGAAGGCAAATGTACATAAATACTTCTTAGAGAATATTAAAATTCTAAATTACAAAAATCTTCCAACCCTACAGCTTCTACTACAATAGGTATAAAAGAGTGATTAGCTCCACAAATTTCTGAACATTGTCCGTAATAAACTCCAGGCTTCTCTACAAACATACTTATTGTATTAAGACGGCCGGGTACAGCATCTATTTTTACACCCATTGCTGGTAATGTTCATGCATGGAGCACATCAGCTGAAGTAGTAATCACAGTAGTCTCTATCCCGAAGGGTACAACAGCTCGGTTATCTACTTCTAGTAATCGATAGTCCCCTACATTTAAATCCCCCTCAGGAATTATATAAGAGTCAAATCTTCCACTGTTAGAAAAAGGAACTTCGTAACTTCAATACCACTGGTGCCCAGTAGCTTTTAAAATAATTCCTCTGTTACTTTGTTCATCAAGTAAATATAATAATCGTAAAGAAGGGAGAGCCAACCAAATTAAAAGTAAGGCTGGAACAACTGTTCAGACAGTCTCCAATCGTTGAGCCTCCAGTATTACCCGAGAGGTAAAAGTATTTAAAACCAGTTTAAATCCAAGTGTAGCAACAAAAACAAAAATTCCTAATAGTAGAACTATTGCATGATCATGAAATAAAAACATCTCCCTCTGTAAAGGAGAAGCAGCATCTATTAAGTTTAACTGTCCTCAAAATCTCATTAAACAAAAGAAATTATTCTATATTTACAGCTTCAATGTAATGCTTTAAGTTTAAGCTATTTGTTTATAATTTAACTACAAGAACTCTTGTATCTAAAGCTCGACAAGCTATTATTTTTAATAAACTAAGTTAAAAATCTAAAATCTTTTTTCAAACAGATGGAAGACTTACAAGAACAGCAAATGAAAGAAAATATAAGATACTAACAGGAACAGCTAATGTTGCATAAGGCTCTTCAATAGGGCAAGCACCTAACCAGGTTAAGAGAATAAAAAAAACTACTAAATTTCAAAAAATAACTTGGTAAGGAGGGGTGAAAGAAGCAGGAATAATTTTTCCGTAAGAAGCTCTTAAAGGAAGTAAATACAAAATAGCAATAGAAGCGACAAGTGCTACTACCCCTCCTAATTTACTAGGGATAGAACGTAAAATAGCATAAGCAAACAAGAAGTATCATTCAGGTTGAATATGTACTGGGGTTACTATTGGACTAGCATGGTTAAAGTTCTCAGGATCTCCTAAAAGGGCTGGAAAAAAGAACCCTAATAAAACTAATATACCAAATAGTACAATAAAACCTACAATATCTTTTCAAGAAAAATAAGGATGGAAAGGAATTTTGCTTACATGATTTAAGTCACCAAGAGGATTTGTTGATCCTTTCTCGTGAAGAAATAAAATGTGTAGCCCTCTTAAAGCTCCAATAGCAAAAGGTAAAATAAAATGTAAAGAAAAGAACCGGTTTAAAGTAGATTGACCTACAGAAAACCCTCCTCATACCCATTCTACGATAGAAGCTCCTAGATAGGGAATAGCTGAAACTAAGTTAGTAATTACAGTGGCACCTCAGAAAGATATTTGACCTCAAGGTAAAACATAACCAAGGAAAGCTGTTCCCATTCTTACAAAGAAAATAGTAACACCTACTATTCAAGTATGAGGTTGAGAGATATAACTCTGGTAGTACAACCCCCGACCAATATGTAAATAAAGGAACACAAAAAAAAGAGAGGCCCCATTAGCATGAAGGTTACGGAATAACCAACCTGCAGGAACATCACGTATAATGTGGATTACAGAAGCAAAAGTATTTGTTATATCTGCTGTATAATGTATTGAAAGAAACAAACCAGTAACAATTTGTAGACCTAACAAAACCCCTAAAATAGACCCCCCATTTCATCAAATAGAAAATCTTACAGGGCTAGGAAGTCCTAATAAGTGCTCAGCTGGGTTAGCTTGACGTAATTTATGCATAAAAGTTCAATAGACTAAAGGAAGTCACATAATCATTCCCTCGAAGTCGTAAGATTCTCACTAGCAAAGCTAACCCTAAAGCTGCCTCACAAGCAGCAAAAGTTAGTAAAACTAAAAATAGGTGGAAACCGGTACCATATATAAGGTTAAAGGATAGCAGAAATATAAGTAATCTCAATATTAATGCCTCTAACCTAATTAACAGGGTTAAAATATGTATATTCAACTTAGCGTAAGCAAATAGCGATGTTCTCACTCCTAACCAAGAAATTTTTATTAAAAACACCGAAACTAGAATACTCATTTTCGGCTTTGAAGGCCAATGGTTTACTATATTTAACCTATAGTTCCTGAAAGGGGCATTCAATGCCATAAGTAAATTTACAATTTATCGCCTAAAATTCAGCCACCAAAATAAATTAGAAATTTGCTCTTATTGAGATCAAACACAAAGCACATAGAGAAAAAGGAAGAAAAGACTTTCAACAAAGTATTATAAGAAGATCATAACGAAATCGAGGATAAGCTCCCCGAATTAATAAAAATAGAATAGCCATTAGGCTAACTTCCAAAGAAAAAGTTAAAGGTGCTAAATTAGATTGAGAGAAAAATCAAACAGCTGTTGCTATAGATATAAACAAAATCCTAGCAGACTCTGCTAGGAATAGTAAAGCAAATAAACCTCCCCCATATTCAACATTAAATCCGGAGACAAGCTCCGACTCTCCTTCTGCGAAGTCAAAAGGCGCTCGGTTTGTCTCAGCAACGGTACTAGTAAACCACACTATAGATATTGGAATCAATAAAAATATAATAGGAAAACCTATTTTTATTGCTTGCTCTCAAGAACAAGTAAATAATAAAAAAGCTCTAAACAAAAGAAGAAGTAATATACTTACCTCGTAAGAAATAGTTTGAGCTGCTGCGCGAAGAGCACCTAAGAAAGCATACTTTGAATTAGAAGATCAACCAGCCAGCATTGTTCCATAAACATTAAGAGAAGTAATACAAAAGAATAACAACAGACCTCAAGCAACATACTTACTATTAAATGAACTTGGATAAAGGTACCATACTCTTAATCCTAAAACCAAACTAAAAACAGGTGCAAATAAAAATATATTATGATTTCTACCATGAGGCAGGATTTTCTCTTTAGTAAACAATTTTACTGCATCAGCTAAAGGTTGAACAATCCCTCATAATCCTACTTTATTAGGACCTTTACGTAATTGAACGTAACTCAAAATTTTTCGTTCTAATAGAGTATAAAATGCTATAGCAAGCAATACACATAAACAAGTTAAAATACTAGCTAATAAATAAACCACTTGATAAAATTAAAAATATAAGTAAAAAAGAAGACATAATTAGGCGAGAGTTAGGTCAAACCCCTTCTTGGGTTAGCCTTGAGCCTCACATATATAAATTACTTTTAATATAATAATAAGGCTCAACCCAGCCATTATCTAGAAACTTTAAGGTTTTTATAAAAGAACTAAAAGGTTTAGTAGACCCATAAACTAAAGGAGTTAAAAAAAATAATGTTGAGAAAGTAAATCTATTCTTTTTAACCCTAGGCTGAATTAGTCCTCAAATAATACCAGTAAGTGTAACTAAGTTAATTATTCTTGATTCAAAGCTAGGCAAAAAAGCTAACTCAAAGTTAGAGATCTCTAATCTTAGAATTAATTTTCCACCACAAATAGCACCTAATGAAAGAATGAACACAGGTATAGAAGTATAAATAGTAGAGCACCTAGAAAGCAAGGGAATACCTGTTTTATCCCAAGAAACAGACTTTAAAGTACGAGAGACGTACTTAGCAGTCATTATTGTTGCAATTATTATAATAATAATACTAACAAAATTGATTGGACTTATAAATATTTTTTCTAAAATCATATGTTTAGAATAAAAAGCTCTCATAAAAGGCGCCCCTACTAAACATAAACTGCTAATATTAAATATTACACAAGTTATAGGCATTATAACACCAACACCTCCCATCATACGAATATCTTGAACCCCAAATGTAATCATTAAGATGTGACCTGCTGCTAAGAATAGTAAAGCCTTAAATAAGGCATGGGTATAAAGATGGAATAAACCTAGAGAGGGTAAATTTATTCCTAGGCTGAAGACTATAACTCCGAGTTGTCTAAGAGTTGATAAAGCAATGATTTTTTTAATATCATTTTCTAGAGTAGCAGCTCATCCCCCTAACAAACAGGTTACCGAACCACATAAAAGAAGAATTCTACAAATTCTCTGATCTAAAGGTAAATTATAGCTCAGACGGATAATTAAAAAAATCCCTGCTGTTACTAGAGTAGATGAATGCACCAAAGCTCTCACAGGAGTGGGAGCTGCTATTGCAGCAGGAAGTCAAGAGCTAAAAGGAAATTGAGCCCTTTTGGTTAAAGCTGCAATACAAAATATTAATACTACTCCTGAAGAATAAAATATTTTATCCCTTATTGAGAAAAAAGTAAATTGTGCTTCCCTCATAAATAGGAATATACTTAATACAATAATTACATCCCCAATACGATTAATTATTAATGTTTGAAACCCAGCTAATTGAGATTCTTTTCTCTCATAATAAATAATTAAAGCAAAGGATGTAATACCAAGTCCATCTCACCCTAGTAATAAGAAAAAAATGGAACCGGAAAAAATAAGTAAATTTATAGAAATAACAAAAGAAAGTAAAATTCAAATAAAACGGCCTGAGAAGGGGTCTTCCTCCATGTATTTATGGGCAAACATGAAAACACTTCCTGAAATGAGGGTAACAACTATTCTAAAACTAATTCTAATCTTATCAAAAACAAATATTAAAGAGAAGTTAGAACTAGATAAGTTAAATAATCTCAGTTCAACAATAAAAGTATTATTTAGTTTTAATAAACTATAAGCTATAACAAATATGAAAGCAGAATAGCTAAACAATAAAATAGAAAATTTTAAACTTTTAATTCTTTTCACTCCCTACAATAAAAGAACCTGCTCCGGAAACCCGAACTACTACTAACAATATTACTAATAGTAAAACCGCCAAAAATAAAAAGATAGAAATATTTCTTAACTCTAACAATCTTTCCCCATTAACTCAATTACTATAACCCAAGAATTTAGAAGATAGTAACCTATTTCTCTTTAAAGAGATAATAAAAGAACTAAGCAAAGCAAAAATAAAACCTCTAACTCTAAACTTAAATGGATAATTTCTTCTAACTAAGCAAATGTAAATAAATATTACAAGCAATCCTCCAACATAAACTAAAAATAGAACGTAAGAAAACCAGAAGCTAGAGAACAAAGAAATTATACTAACAATAGCTAAACTAATTGCCACAACTATAGCTGCCATTCTTACTGGATTTTTAAATAAAGGAAAACAAAAAATTAAAGAAACACAAACCCAAAAAATAAAAGACAATTCAAAAATAGTTAATAAAACTACCCTCTAACTCCCAAAGTTAGTATTCTTCAGAACTCTTTTTGAATTAATTTGGTCTCGAGACTTACTAGTCTTCTTTCTAGATGCAAACCAGATCTTCTATATAAAGTACAAAACCGACTAATATCTATATATTATAAACTGAACCTAAATCAATCGCATTATTCTGCCAAGTCAAGAATGTATAAAAATACTAAAAACTGGTCCTTTCGTACTAAGTTCTTAAAATAAAAAGATAGAATCTGACCTGGCTTACGCCGGTCTGAACTCAGATCATGTAGGAATAATAGTTCGAACAGAACTTACCTAAAAGGCGGCTAGCCTTCTAGTTTCCTAGTCCAACATCGAGGTCACAAACTTATTAATAAAATTATGCTGTTATCCCTAAGGTAGTTTATTCAATTTTATAAAAATCGGTTAGTTTGATTTAGGAGGTTTTCTGTTCCTATGTTGCCCCAACTAAACTGTATCAAAAAATATTTTGATTTAGGTAAAACTCTAAGGGTCTTCTCGTCCTTTTTCTTTACACAGGCTTTTTCACCTGCATAGTAACTTCAATAAATTAAATGTGAGACAGCTAAACCCCGTAATTCCATTCATACCTGGCTCCAATTAAAAGCCAATTGATTGCGCTACCTTAGCACGGTCAAAGTACCGCGGCCATTGATGAAAATCACATTGGGCAGGTTTAACTTGAAATCTATTCCTCAAGCTATGTTTTTGTTAAACAGTCGAAGTTTATATTTGCCGAGTTCCTTACAATTAATTAAATATATAAAACTATTTTATCTTTTTTAATATACAACAAAACGATTTATTATACTACTCATTTATACATAGTAATTTCCAACAAAAGTTAATTGGAACTACCTTCTAAAAATTAGATTCAACTAAAAATTAATAATTTTATGTCTTAGTTTCTTTAGGATTAACTCTAAAAATAAGACGATTTAATTTATAATTCTATTAATATAAAATCTCATCACTTTATATTTCATTTTTCAGCACTAAATGCTTTTCGAAGGTTACCAGATATCATAAGAATTGAGAGTTTTTCGCTCCAATCTACTAGTCTTTTAGCCGTATTGCGACACAACTTCTTTATTTTCTAAAAAAGCTAGTAGATAGCTCTTCATTATTTCGGGAAATATAATTTGATATAATTCTTGTACAACCATTATACAAAAGGTAAAATTAATTAACCCTAAAATTTTTCTGTATTCCATTAATGTAATTTAAAGAAAATTATTATAGGAAAATAATTGGATAGATATAAGGGAGCCTTAATAGTTCGGATTTTTTCAATGTAACTGAAATGTAAAATTTTATACTTCACCCTTATCTAAAAATTAGACTGTTGTTACTGAACATTCAGTGTTACTATGGAAATCTAATGGTAAAATCTCTTCCCACTCCCGTGAAAGAGAAGGAGCTTTTGTAAATAACACCCCACGTTGACTAATTAAAGCCTCTCAAACAAGAAACACAAATATTAACACAGCAAAAACAGAAAATAATGAACCAAAGGAAGAGACTTGGTTTCACTTGAAATAAGCATCAGGATAATCTGAGTAACGACGTGGTATACCTGCTAGTCCTAAAAAGTGTTGAGGAAAAAATGTTAAATTAACAGCACAAAACATTACCAAGAAATGAGCTTTAGCTCATCGATCATGTAAAGTTAGACCACTTATTAATGGAAATCAATAAACAAAACCCGCGAAAATAGCAAACACAGCTCCTATAGATAAGACGTAATGAAAATGAGCAACCACATAATAAGTATCGTGGAGAACAATGTCTAGGGAAGAGTTAGATAACACAATACCCGTCAGCCCTCCAAGAGTGAAGAGGAAAATAAATCCAAGAACTCAATATATTGCAGCATTAAAAGGACCTCGGCTTCCATAAAGAGTTATTAATCAACTAAAAACCTTAATCCCTGTAGGTACAGCAATTACCATAGTTGCAGCTGTAAAATAGGCTCGTGTATCTACATCTATACCAACAGTAAATATATGATGTGCTCAGACAATGAATCCTAAAATACCAATAGAAATTATTGCGTAAATTATACCTAAAGTACCAAAGGCAGGCTTTGAAGTAAAATTACTTAAAATGTGAGAAATAATCCCAAAACCTGGAAGAATTAAAATGTATACTTCAGGATGTCCAAAAAATCAAAATAGGTGTTGGTATAAAATAGGATCCCCCCCTCCTGCCGGATCGAAGAAACTTGTATTGAAATTTCGATCAGTCAGCAGTATAGTAATAGCTCCTGCTAGAACAGGTAAAGATAATAATAGTAAAAATGCTGTTACAAGAACAGATCAAACGAATAAGCTTAGACGTTCCATCCTTATAGCAGTAGAGCGTATATTAAAAATAGTAGTAATAAAATTAATAGCACCTAAAAGGGAAGAAGCCCCAGCCAAATGTAGAGAAAAAATGGCTAAATCTACAGAAGTACCGCCGTGTGCTACAGGACCTGATAGTGGTGGATACACGGTCCAACCCGTTCCGGCTCCTCCTTCTATAAGAGTAGAACATAAAAGTAAAATAAATGAAGGAGGTAGTAATCAAAATCTTATGTTATTTATACGAGGAAAACTCATATCAGGCGCACCAATTAATAGAGGAACCATTCAATTACCGAATCCTCCAATTATTAAAGGTATAACTATAAAGAAAATTATAACAAATGCATGTGCTGTTACAATTACATTGTAAAAATGGTCATCTCCAAGGAAAGCCCCTGCTGTCCCTAACTCAAAACGAATTAGAAGACTTAGACCAGTACCTAGTAAACCACACCATATACCAAAAATAATATATAATGTACCAATATCTTTGTGATTTGTTGAAAAAAGTCAACGCATTGCTTTGGAGGGATAAATCCCTGTGAAAAGATTAAAAATCTTTCACCTATACTCGGTCACCAAAACACTACTAGAATATAAAAACAAATAAGACTCCAGTTATTGCTGCAAATAAGAGGGAACAAATCCTAGAATATTTTTTAGCCTTTTCGGAAGTTTTAGATCTTAAATAGAACGAATAAAAAAACTTAAGATAAAAAAAAAGCCTAAAAAGAGCCCTTAAGATAGGTAAAACCAAAAATACTGCTCCATAACCTCTAAAGAGAACTCTTTTTAAAATAGCTCATTTTCCAATAAATATTGCAAATGGGGGTAAACCTCTTAAACTTAATACACCTAAACCAATTAAATCTCTTTCTCCTAAGAAACAAAAAAATATCAAAATTATAAATCTAAGGCAGTAAATAGAAAAATATGTTCATAAGCCCCCAAAAGCACAACCTACACAGCCTCAGCCCGTATGAACAATAGAAGAACTCCCTAGTATGGCTCGGAATGACCTTTGGTTTAACCCAATAATGGCCCCAACTAATGAACTCAATCCTCCTAATACACATACCATCCTGTTTATCCATTGGCTATTTTCTAAAATATTAATAAGAAAAATAAAAGGGGGAATTTTTTGTCAACATAGCAAGATAAATAGAGGTACTCAGTTTAAACCAGAAGCTACTCTAGGGACTCAGAAATGTATAGGAAAAACACCTAATTTTATAAAAAGTCTAAAAACAAAAATTACCTCAGCAACCCTAATCGCTTCTGGGCTTATATAATAAAGGACCCCCCCTAATATTAATAAACCTCTTCCTAAGGCTTGGATACAAAAATACTTAATCACTGATTCTTTTCTTAGTGATAAAAAGTTTTTGTCAGTAAGTATTAAAGGAATCGCACCTAAAAAACTTAGTTCCAACCCTACCCAACAAATTACTCAGTTAGAAGAAGAAATACTCACCAAGGGTCCTAGAACTAGGAAAGTACAAAACAGAAAATTTCCAGAAGACATAAAGTAGAAGAACCTAAGTTCTATGATTACCAACATCAATGGTGTCCGTTCGTCCGGCGTCTACTTAAATTATTTTTGAAAAAAAAATAATATAGAAAAAATAATAGTTTAATCTTATTTATGAAACAACCTTTTCATTTAGTCGAGTATAGCCCATGACCTTTATTAAATTCATTTGCTGTATTGTGTATACCAACAGGATTAATTTTTTATATTCGTACTGGGGACTATTTATTATTAACTTTAGGAACTTTAGCAGTTACATTTATTTCTTATTTGTGATGACGTGATGTTGTCCGAGAATCAACATTCCAAGGGCACCATACATCGTACGTTGTTACTGGTCTAAAAGCCGGTTTTATTTTATTTATTGTATCAGAAGTATGTTTTTTCTTTTCTTTTTTCTGAGCTTATTTTCATAGAAGACTAGCTCCTACGATAGAAATTGGAAGAGTTTGACCTCCAGTCGGTATTGCAACTTTATCTCCTTTTCAAGTACCTTTATTAAATACTTCAGTATTACTACTTTCAGGTGTAAGAGTTACATGAACTCATCATAGTTTAGAAAAAGGAGACAAGTCAAGAGCTCAACAAGGTTTATTTTTAACTTTAGCTCTAGGGTTCTACTTTTTATGACTACAGTATAATGAGTATATAGAAACAGCATTTTCTATTGCTGATAGAGTCTACGGATCAACTTTCTTTATTGCAACAGGATTCCATGGTTTACATGTAATAGTCGGAGCTTCTTTCTTAACTGTTTGTTTTATCCGATTAGTTGTATTTCATTTTGACATAAACCATCATTTAGGGTTTTTATCAGCCGCTTGGTACTGACATTTTGTAGATGTCGTTTGATTATTCCTTTATGTTAGAATTTATTGATGAGGATCTTTCTAGAATAGCTTAAAATAAAGCACTGACTTTGTAACTCAGAGATAAAATTTCTTTTTTCTAGATTCTTAATCTTATTTTTAGTTTTACTAAAAGATTAAAGTAAATAACAAAAAGGGATGATTTAAATATCAAGAAAAGAGGAAATAAGTGGAGTACCAATACGGACTTAGAATAGCCTTTTATAGGTCCACCACCTAAGAAATAGTTAGAAAATGAACCATGGTTAATAGCAGAGTAAAGATATATATTATACCTAGCACTAAAAAACACTATTAATCCTATAATTAAAGCTAAAAGAATATTAAATGCTCATAAAGCAGGGACAATAGCCATCTCTCCTATTAGATTTAAAGTAGGAGGGCAAGCTATATTGATACAACAAAATAAAAACCAAAATATTCTTAAAATAGGATAAACCTGCAGTATTCCTTTTATATAAGGGATATTACGAGTATGACTTTTTTTATAAGTAAAATAGGCTAGACAAAATATAGCTGAGGAAGAAAACCCGTGGGCTATTATAGTAATTATTGCTCTTGTTAAGCCTCATGAAGTATCTATAATAATACCAGCAGCAACAATACTTATGTGTCCTACTGAAGAATAAGCAACTAAGGCCTTAACGTCTACTTGACGCAGACACATTAGGGTAGCTAAAAAACCACCTCATATTCTTAGTCTGACTAGTACCATAGAAAAATTATTTAATACTATATTAAAGCAAAAATTTATTTGAATTATCCCATAACCCCCTAATTTTAACAAAATTCCTGCTAAAATTATTGAACCGGCTAAGGGAGCTTCTACATGGGCTTTAGGTAGTCACAAGTGAACTCCATATATAGGAAGCTTAACTAAAAAAGCACCGAAAATAATTAAAGTAATAACTCCCCTTGACCTAGGGCTACATGTATGAAGAAGAAAAGAGTCACCAGTTCTTATCCTAGAACAATGTCATAAAATAACTAAAAGTAAGGGGAGAGAAGCCCCTACTGTATATAGTATTATGTAAGTACCTGCTTGTAGACGCTCCGGCTGGTAACCTCAACCAATAATGAGAATTAAAGTAGGAATTAATGAGGCTTCAAAAAAAATATAGAATATAAAAAGGTTAGAAGAAGAGAAAGCCAGGACCAGAACAATACACAAGAAAGAGAGGCAAAATATATAAGATTTATAATTTTTTTCCTCAGGAGTGGCAACCAAGGATAAAAGGCATAATAAACAACTTAGAAAAACCAAAAGGTTAGAAAATCTAGAGTGCAAAAAAAATGAATCGAGAGATAAAATAAAACTTTGATTTATTTTTATTAGCCCTACTAAAGTTGATAACATCAGCCCAAATATAACACCAACCCACCTTCCAGACAAAAAGGTAGAACCAACTAATAGAATAAGTTCAATCACAAGAAGATGGAGAACAATGTTCCCCGAACTCAAGTTAGCAGCCTAAGTTACAAATCCTCAGATTTTTTTGTTTTAGAAGAGGTTTTGAAAACCTTTTAAGAGAAAAAAGTTTCTCAACAAAAATTACGTTTATGACAAAATAAAAACCCGTAAGAATGTTCATTATAACTATAATGTTTGTTTTAGTCTTATCTGTAGCTCTATTAGTGGTCTTTATATTAACAAATTATTTGAGCTATATTGATTCGGGAGAAAAGCTAACTGCTTTCGAATGTGGCTTTGACCCTTTAAGAAAAATACGATCTCCTTTTTCCACGCGTTTCTTCTTATTAGTTGTATTATTCTTAATTTTTGACGTAGAGATTGCTCTACTATTTCCCGTGTTAAGATCTTTTAGTGTAAATGTCACTGTGTGAACTACTGAAGCCCTGATGCTCTTTTTGTTTATCTTACTATTTGGTATATTCCATGAGTGGAATGAGGGAGCTTTGGATTGGTTTAGTACTTAAATAGGTAAGCTAAGCATAAGCTTTTGGGCTCATAACCCAACAATGGATTTATCTCCCCTATTTAAAACTTTGTAATGATTATAAGTTAGCTTAGGTAAAACTTTTAGCATGGTAATTATAGTATACAAATATAATGTAATAAATTTTATTTATAAACCCAGCAAGAGATATTAAACTATACTAGAAATAGTAATTTAATTTAGCCTTTATAGCCGGACTAATTAGGTGCCAGCAGTCGCGGTCATACCTAACAGCTAGTTAACTTCATTAGGTAAGCTGAAAGAAACAA
>JAWWVC010000050.1:0-14390 GCA_033807815.1 Rumohra adiantiformis | reverse complement strand
CCAGATTAGGTAAGTTCCAACTATAGGTACTAAGTAGGGGATGTGCCCTACTTATGAGACAAAACTACTTAATCATAAAGACAAGAACGGCCATGGGGCCAATGCCAATTGACTTATCCTAGTGTAAAACCCATTATTAACTATATACACTCATTTAGCAAAGAGAGAGCCATCTTTTTAAATAAATACAAAGAAACATATACCATCAAAAGCAAAGTTTTGAACTTAATAACTTTATTAAACCATATGATTAAAACTAACTAAGAATCCTTCAAAAATTTTAAACCCAAGGAAAAGACAAGCTAGAAGGTTTATGTAACCAAGCTAATCTCAAAGGTACATTGTAGCCATAATTGCATTAAGTTCCATTTGTTTTTACTACTTAATTCAATTGATTTGATTTGTTGAATTTAAGTATTCAATAGTTTTAGCAAAATAAATAATCACTTAAGTCTTAATAATCAAAGAGAAGTGATGCGAAAATTCATGCTCATTCATACAAATAATTCTCTTAATTGGCATGCACATTAAACTTCATTAGAAAAACTTATTAAAGTAGTACAACATGAGATAGATGGCTTAATTTCTTGAGACCAAACCCCCCTTGAAACACTTTGTATTTCACTTAAACATGAAGCTATTTCACAATAGCATATGCAAGCTTATGAGATACAACATTGGACCATGAAGGCTAGGAACTCCATAACCCAGCTCATACAACAACCTTTGTGGGACTTGTCCTCCTCTGAAGGCCTCAATGACTTAACAAGCCAAGAGAAAAGGATCATTGTAATAAAGCTAAGGGTGGGATCATGAAAGAGAAAGAGCTCCATAGCTTGCTCACATAACTTAGTAGCTTCATTACGTACATAATCATGTGATTAGCATAGTAGGAGCCTTGAAGCACTTGGTGCTAGATTTCATGTAAGTCCCCATAAATATGAACGTGAGATTTCATGTGTGAGAGAGAGCCTCTTCAAGCACACATTTTTTTAAAAGTCTCCACACCAGCCAAAATTAGCATCCCCATGGCCTAGAGTGAGGTGGAAAGGCAAAAGAAGGGAGACACCCCCTCTCTTGCACCTTTTTAGAGATATTTAAACTCCCACTTGATGTGCAAAGGTCTTGGTTCCCACCCTCATGCCGGGGAGCCCATATTCCTACCCTGTTCCGTAAAACATAAGTCATATCTGTCCTTTTTGGGTTCGTCAAAAGCCCATTTGAGCTACGTAAAAGCATAGTTTCCATCTTTTACATACTTTTCAATCATGCTTGTCAAATCATGATTATATGCAATAGAGACATCATTAACTTGTGGTCGGGAGACAAGAAAGAGCATCAGCCATGTCATTTTGCCTTCCCAAAATATGGGTTATATGGAAATGAAATTGGGAAAGAAAATGAACCTATCTCATTTGCTTATAGAATAGCTTTGTTTGTGTGAAGTACTTGTGATACTTTGGTGATTTGTATGTATTATGAAAGGTGTTTGGAACAAGTAATGCTTCCATGAATATAATGCATCAACCACTACAAGCAGTTCCTTTTTATGGATTTCCACTACTTGTTCTTGCTGGCTCAAACAACGGCTTTCATAAGCAATGGGGCGTCCTTTTTGAGAGAGAACGACTCCAATGCTATCATTACAAGAACTAAAGTGTACTTTGAAAGGCTTCTCAAGGTTTGGTAAAACCAAAAGTGGTTTTGACATAAGCCTTCTTTTGAGCTCATTAAAGGCATTGTTTTCTTTTTCTCCCATTGAAATTTAACCTTTTCTTTACTAAATCATGAAGTGGATTGGCAGGTACAGAGAGCTTGATAAGGAAGTGTCTATAATATGTGAGCACATGCCGCACATGCCTATAAAACTTCTTAAATCATGTAAGTTTGTTGGCATAGGCCATTCCTTTATAACACTAAGCTTGTCTAGGTCCATTCAAATTCCATCCTTCAAGATTATATGGCCTTGATATCGTTTTCTTAGGAAAAACTAACTTTTCTTAGAATTTACAAAAAGCTTATTAGCACGTAGCTCTTCAAAATCCGCCTTAAGGTGCAAACTGTGTACAAATGCAATCTTGTGTATGTCATTTGTTGGCACAGTCCTTTTTTATGTTAGCCACTTTTAGGATCAATCCTACTAAAATAGGAGGAGCCTTGTAGCTTATCAAATATGTCCTGTATGCAAGGAATAGGAAATCAATTCTTCATTGTCTACTTGCTTAGTGCATGACAGTCCACACACATGCAATAGGACTCATCTTTCTTTTGCACTAATAACACAAATGAACAAAAGGGAGATGAACTCTAGGGCTTATCATCCCCTTCTCTATTAATTCAACTACTTGTGAAGGAGGCTTACAAGGTGGTGCACGCTCTAGCACTAACTCAATTCTGTGATCAATGTCACCTTGTAAGGGAGGTAACACATAAGGAATGGAATTTGAAAAGCAATCATCATATTCTTGTAAAAAAGACCTTTGTTTTGATTCTTCATTTAAACATTCTTTAGCATTAGACTCTTTCAAAGATAGTTCATGAAAGGGTTGAGATTCTTTGACAAAAAATGTATACATGGAAGTAAAAGACTTTATTGGTTTTTGCAAACTAAAATGAGAGACAATAGGGATAGTGTTCTTCTTATCTTCAGTGCTAATGCATAAAGGCCTCTCCCTATGATGAAAACTCATCTTTCTTTCAGGATACTTGAGTTGTGCTACCATGCAATGAAACCAAAGAGCTCCCAAAATAGCAGCTTGGTGCATGAAGGGAGATACAAAGAACTCCTCTTGGTCAACATAGTCTTGAGTATGGAGCCTTAGATTTCCAATCAGAGGGGTTACTAAAATATTTTGCTCTTTGAAGGCACCATAAGTTTCAAGTGGTGGTACCATCTCTTGAGTCTGGATAATCAATTTTTGGGCTAACTTAACGGAAATAGGGTTATGGGTATAGCCAAGGTCAAGTAAAAACAAAGCATTTTGATACTTAATTCTTCCTCAAGCATGGCATAGTTGAGTAGCCTCTAGGTGTATCTCCATGGGGAATTGAATTTGGGCCACTTGTGGAGAATCCTTCTTTGTGCTCCTTGTGGGGCAAGCACAACATGAATGCCCTTGCTCCCCAAACTTGAAGCAACCATTCTCATTCTTGTAATTTTCAAGCTCTTTAGGTAAGAGCTCATTTTGCCCTTTGAAGCTTCCTTTCTACTTCTTCTTATTGTTGCCCTTTGCATCATGTGAAGAGCACTTGTTGTTGCGAGTCTTTTATCTCTTCTCATGCAACATGAAGGGCATCTTGTTTAAAAGAGAAAATATCTTTGTAGCACCAATAGAGCAATGGATTACTTTCAATATAGATTTAGGCCTTTGTGTATTGATTGCATGCACACATATCTTTGGGAAGCCTCACACAATACTGTTGTCTTTGCTTGGCAAAATTAATTCTTTTGAAGACAGTGGCTATGAGATGTAAATCCCAAAACTTGTCTACACACTTTTGAATTGGCTCCCCTTTATTAAGTTTGAGATCTTGCCACGCCATTAAGACATTATCTTTGGCTTGGTTTGTCAAAAATTATGTCATAAGAGCAACTCTGCAATCTTTCCAAGTCTTGGGCTCTACTCCTTGAGCTTGCACGCTAGCTCACCATTGACAAGCAAAATTTTGAAGATGCATAGGAACATGATGTACCTTTGAATGTTTAGTGAAGTGGGCACCTCCAAAAGCCATGTCAAATTGCTGGATGAAGCTTAGCACATTGTCTATGTGACCATATGTGCCATCATAAGAGAGGAAGGTAATTGATTTTCTTCCTTCCTTAGACTTATTCAATTTGTGAGCCCTCTTCCAAGCATGATGGGTACTTTTGCACCTCTTTGATTTGTGTTTAGAGGCGCATGATTGTGCTTGATAAGATTCTTCTTCTTGAGGATATGAAGTGGGTGGATTTGGTGAGGGAGAGGGCAATCTTCTTCTTCATTAGCAAAAATGACCTCTCTGGCTTCTACCACTTTTTGAAGATGAAGAGTCACTAGAAGAGAGAGATCTTCTCCTCTTTATTGCATGAGAAGGAAGATCGTTAAATCTTTGTTCTTGTTGCTCCTCTTGCTTAGATGGTCTTCTTACTTTCTCACTCCCTTGTGGAGAGTTCAATTCTCAAGGAAAAGATGTTGTTATAAGAACCATATCATGAACAAACATGAGACTTTGCATCATAAGGCCCAAAGAGGGGTTGTGTTGTGCATCATGAAGCCTTGCACCATAAATATTATAGGATGAGTTCCTTGTGTCAATGCTTTATCTCTCTCAAAGTTAATATGATGCAAATAAATTTCATTAGGTGTATCTTGTGACATGGTTTAGTCATTTCCACCAGACTCTATTCTTTATAATATAGTATAGATGAGTAGCGTTAGCAGTGCCACCTCACCAATTGAAGGCCTCTACATGCTCAATTGTGTTAAAACCAAAGGTAACCATCACAATTGTGCACTATTAATTCAAGAGCTCCCCCAAGTCTCACAACAACCAATGCAAATAATAACTCCTAGCTTACCCTACTCAAGTTCTAAAGAAGAAAGCCATTATGACGGGTCCTTGGACTTTGCTCTTTTCAATCACAAAAAGAGTCAACCAAAAGCTCTGATAACAATGTAACCATAATTGTAGTTGATTTATTGAAGCTAAGTATTAAGTTGTTTTAGCAAAACTAAAATTAATAGCTTGACTCTTAAAAATCAATGACATAGTGATGCAAAAATTTATACTCATTCACACACATAAAATCCCGTTAATTTGGCATACATATTAGCATTCATTGGAAAGATGTATTAGGCTCTAAAACACAAGAAATAGGGTTTGTTTTCTTGATTCCAAACCCCCCTCAAAAGGCTTTGTGTTTCACTTTCTCTTGGAGCTCTTTTAGAACAGGTTACAGCATAAGCAAGCTTATGGGAAACATGGTTGGTGGACCATAGAGGCTGGGAACTCTATAACCCATACTCATATGGCTTGATTGACCTTTGTATGGGTTGTCCTCTTCTCAAGGCTTCAATTACTTTAACAAGCTAAGAGTACCTATGAAGAAAAGGATCATTGTAATAAAGCTATGAGTGGGAGCATCAAAAGAGAGAGTCCCATAGCTTGCTCGCTTAGCTTATTAGCTATATTAGGTACATAATCATGTGTTTAGCATAGTAAGAGCATGCCTAGCCTTGAAGCACTTGATGCTAGCTTTCATTTGAGTCCCTTAACCACATGAGTGTCAGCTTGCATATGTGAGAGAGAGCCTCTTCACGCACACATTTTTGAAAAAGTCTCCATGACACCCAAAATTATAGACTGAGGTGGAAGGGAAAGGAATGGGGGGACAGGAGGTGCCTCCTCTCTTGCACCTTTTTAGGTAATTATAACCCCCATTCATTATGAAGCTCTCTATAATTATCAGTCCACTCCATGATTTAACAAAAGAAAAGGTCAAGAGATGGGAGTGATGACGATGTGGGTGTGTGCTAGTGTGTTGTGCTACTCTCAGCCAAGAGATGGGAGAGTAGCACAACACATTTGGAGATCAAGATGCATGTAGGTCTAGTAAGGCACTTTCCTCCTGTACACATCTGTAGGATGGTACATGTAGGGAGGCATGGCCCTGCATGCAGCACGCCATTGTACTGCTTCAAGGTTACAGAGTAGTGAGGGCCCCCCCTCCGGGGAGCAAGGGCCACTGCAAAAATTGGGATATGGTGCTCTATCTAGGCCAAGCACATGGTATTCTTTAGTGAAAGGCAAAAGAATAGTTTGCTTTGTGCTCAACCCGCACCTTCCATGGCCTTTGGCAGGCACACCTCACATGCACAGCCCCAAGCCGCTTAGGCCTTTGCATGTGGGTCGATGGCGCCTCTCTAAGAAATAAAAAGCCATAGAGAGGAAAAAGAGACGAGCCATGAGACGGGTTGATCTGAACACCCTCTGTTCCAAGAGCGCACAATCCTTTGTGAGGAGAACTTGTCTACAGTCCACCAAAGGGCTTGAGTGCACTAGCTCCCAAAACATTGCCTATGTTGACGCCCAACAATTTTCTCTAACATTTACGCATGCACATGTGTATATAATAGCTAAGTTTCTCACTTCCTCTTCTTGATGGCTAGCTTCATAACAGATCATATGGAATAAGAAATGCAATTGGAAGAAAACCAACTAAGTGGCATATTCTAATCAGCAAGTTCTTTGGTTGAAGGCCAATCGACTGCTTTGCATTTCAATAAATGGGTGGCCCTTCAGAGAGTAATCAAGCATGAACAAAGAGTTCATTTGATGATACATGTAGGGGTGCCCACATTGTTTGCCTAATCCGTCATCATAACAGACCTTAAGGGGAAGTTGGTGCGACTAACTTGTATTGAGTTTGTTTACCCGGCTAGGGTCAAAATCAACACTCGCTACAGATAGTATAGCTGTACTATTACTGTATATTCTATATAAAAACCAATCCTTTGCTCTCACATCTCACTTTATAATTCTCCATCCTTCCACTCTTTCATTTGCCATCCTTGCACCGCTTACACACACATAATAACAAGGCTGCATGCGTGCACGCATGCACACACTCGCTCCCTCTCTCTCTCTCTCTCTACCGTTGTGCAATCATGAGCATGACATCAAAGCAGTGAAAAGTGACATGCATGGGCAAATTACACATGTCTTAGTGGCATGGCAAGGTCTCAAACTCAACAAAGGGGAGTCAATGGCAAGTTTTGGGATTTACATCTCAAAGCCACTATTTTCTAAAGAATTGACTTTGTCAAGCAAAGACAACAATATCGTGCGGGGCTTTCCAAAGAAATGCGTGCATACATCAATGCTCAAAGGCCCAAATCTATATAAGACGTCATCCATCACTCTATTCTTGCAACAAAGATATTTTCTCCTTCTAGCAAGATACCCTTCAAGTTGCAAGAAAAGAGCAAAAGGGCTCCCAACACAACAAGCGCTCTTCACATGATGCAAAGGGCAATAATAATAACACAATAAGCGCTCTTCACATGAATTTCCACATCACTAAAAATAATACCTTAGCTCTCAACAAATAATGACTTAGTGATGTGGAAACTCATGTTCATTCACACACATAAAATCCTCTTAATTGGCATATTGACCTTCATTAGAGAGAATTAGTAAGCACTAGAATACAAGTAAGAGGGTTGAATTTCTTAAGGGCAACCCCCCCCCTTTAATGGCTTTGCATTTCTTTTGCTCTTGGAGCTCTTTTGCCATAGCAAAAGCAAGTTTATGACATACATCATTGGACCATGAAGGCAAGGACCTCGATAACCCAAACTCATACAGCTTGAATAACCTTTGCATGTGTTGTCCTCCGCTCAAGGCCTCAATGACTTAACAAGCCAAGAGTACTTACGGAGAAAATGAGCATTGTAATAAAGCTAAAGGTGGGAGCATGAAAAGAGAGAGCTCCATAGCTTGTTCACTCAGCTTAATAGCTTCATTAGGTACATAATCATGTATTTAGCATAGTAGGAGCATGCCTAGCCTTGAAGCACTTGGTTCTAGCTTTCATTTTATTCCTTAATTACATGAAGGTAAGCTTCCATATGTGAGAAAGAGCCTCTTCAAGCACACAATTTTGAAAAACTCTCCACATTAGCCAAAATTAGCATCTCCATGGCCTAAAGTGAGGTGGAAAGGCAAGGGAAGGGAGGCACCCCCTCTCTTGCACCTTTTTAGAGATGTTTAAACTCCCACTTGATGTTCAAAGGCCTTGGTTCCCACCCTCATGCCAGGGAGCCCATATTCCCACCCCGTTCCCCCCAAGCATAAGTCATATTTGTCCTTTTTGGGTTTGTCGAAAGCCCATTTGAGCTCCATAAAAGCATAGTCTCCATCTTTTACATACTTTTCAATCATGCTTGTCAAATCATGATTATATGCAATAGAGACATCGTTAACTTGTGGGAGACAAGAAAGAGCATCGGCCATGTCATTTTGCTTTCCCAAAATATGGGCTATATGGAAATGAAATTGGGAAAGAAAATGAACCTATCTCATTTGCTTTTAGAAAAGCTTTGTTTTTGTGAAGTACTTTGATACTTTGGTGATTTGTATGTATTGTGAAAGGTGTTCCCAACAAGTAATGCTTCCATGAATATAATGCATCAATCACTACAAGCAGTTCCTTTTCATGGATTTCCAGCACTTGTTCTTGCTGGCCCAAACAACGGCTTTCATAAGCAATGGGGCGTCCTTTTTTTAGAGAGAAGGAATCCAATGCTATCATTACAATAATTCAAGTGTACTTTGAAAGGCTTCTCTAGGTTTGGTAAAACCAAAAGTGGTTTTGAAATAAGCCTTCTTTTGAGCTCATTAAAGGCATTGTTTTCTTTTTCTTCCATTGAAATTTAACCTTTTCTTTATTAAATCATGGAGTGGAGATCTTGATAATGAAGCGTCTATAATATGTGAGCACATGCCGCACATGCCTATAAAACTTCTTAGCTCATGTAAGTTCTTTGGCATAGGCCATTCATTTATAGCACTAAGCTTGTTTGGGTCCATTTGGATTCCATACTTCAAGATTATATGGCCTTGATACCGTATTTTTGTTAGGAAAAACTAACTTTTCTTAGCATTTACAAAAAGCTGATTAGCTCGTAGTTCTTCAAAATCCGCCTTAAGGCCTCTTTATGCTCTTCAAGTGTCCTTGAATAGATAATAATATCATCAAAAAAAGAACTTGTGAATGCTTTATACTTGTTCAAGATCCTTTCCATTAACCTATTAAAGGTTGCTAGAGCATTTGTAAGGCCACATGGCATTACCATGAATTCATATAATCCAAACTATGTACATAATGCAATGTTGTGTATGTCATTTGGTGGCACAATCCTTTTTTATGTTAGCCACTTTTAGGGTTAATCCTACTAAAATAGGAAGAGCCTTGTAGCTTATCAAATATGTCCTGTATGCAAGGAATAGGAAATCAATTCCTTATTTTCTACTTGCTTAGTGCATGATAGTCCACACACATGCAATAGGACTCATCTTTCTTTTGCACTAATATCACAAGTGAACAAAAGGGAGATTAACTCTAGTGCTTATCATCCCCTTCTCTAAAAGTTCACTTACTTGTGAATGAGGCTTACAAGGTGGTGCACGCCCTTGCAATAACTTGATTCTGTGATCAATGTCACCTTGTATGGGAGGTAACACAATAGGAATTAAATTTGAAAAGCAATCACCATATTCTTGTAAAAGAGACCTTTTTTTAAATTCTTCATTTAAACATTCTTTAGCATTAGACTCATTCAAAGATAGTTCATGAGAGGGTTGAGATTCTTTGACAAACAATGTATACATAAAAGTAAAAGACTTTATTGACTTTTGCAAACTAAAATGAGATACAATAGGGATAGTGTTCCTCTTATCTTCAATGCTATTGCATAAAGGCCTTCCTCTCTCATGAAAACTTATCTTCTTTTAGGATACTTGAGTTGTGCTGCCATGCAATAAAAACAAAGAGCTCCCAATACCACAGCTGGGTGCCTTAAGGGAGATAAAAAGAACTCCTCTTGGTCCACATAGTCTTGAATATGGAGCCTTAGCTTTCCAATCAGAGGGGTGACTGGAGTGTTTTGCTCTTTGAAGGCACCATAAGTTTCAAGTGTTGGTCCCATCTCTTGAGTTTGTGTACTCAATTTTTGGGCTAACTCAATGGAAATAGGGTTATGGGTAGAGCCAAGCTCAAGTAAGATCAAAGAATTTTGATCCTTAACTCTTCCTTAAGCATGGCTTAGTTGATTAGCCTCTTGGTGTTTCTCCATGGGGAATTGAATTTGGGTCACTTGTGGAGAACCCTTCTTTGTGCTCCTTGTGGGGCAAGCACAATATGAATGCCCTTGTTCCCCAAACTTGAAGCAACTATTCTCCTTCTTGTATTGTTCAAGCTCTTTAGGTGAGAGCTCATTTTGGCCTTTGAAGCTTCCTTTCTAGTTCTTCTTATTGTTGCCCTTTGCATCATGTGAAGAGCACTTGTTGTTGCAGCCTTTTAACCCTTCTCATGCAACATGAAGGGCATCTTGTTTAAAAGAGAAACTATCCTTGTAGCACCAATAGAGTAATGGATGACTTTCAATATAAATTTATGCCTTTGTGAATTGATGCATGCACACATATCTTTGGGAAGCCTCACAGAATACTATTGTCTTTGCTTGGCAAAATCAATTCTTTTGAAGACAGTGGCTTTGAGATGTAAATCCCAAAACTTGTCTACACACTTTTGATTTGGCTCCCCTTTATTAAGTTTGAGATCTTTTCATGCCATTAAAACATCATCTTTGGCTTGGTTTGTCAAAAATTATTTCATGAAAGCAACTCTGCATTCTTTCAAAGTCTTGGGCTTTACTCCTTGAGCTTGCATGCTAGCTCACCATTGACAAGCGGGATTTTGAAGATGCATAGCAACATGATGTACTTTTTAATGTTTAGTGAAGATGCATAGCAACATGATGTACTTTTTAATGTTTAGTGAAGTGTGCACCTCCAAAAGCCACATCAAATTGCTAAATGAAGCTTAGCACATTGTCTATGTGACCCAATGTGCCATCATAAGAGAGGAAGGTAATCATTTTTGTTCTTTCCTTAGACTTCTTCAATTTGTGAGCCCTCTCCCAAGCATGCATAGCAATATGATGTACCTTTGAATGTTTGGTGAAGTGTGCACCTCCAAAAGCCACATCAAGTTGCTGGATGAAGCTTAGCACATTGTCTATGTGACCATATGTGCCATCATAGGACAGGAGGGTAATCATTTTCCTTCCTTCCTTAGACTTCTTCAATTTGTGAACCCTCTTTCAAGGATGATGGACCTTTTGTGTCTCTTTGATTTGTGTTTAGAGGCGCATGACCGTGCTTGATAAGATTCATCTTCTTGAGAATATGTAGTGGGTGGACTTGGTGAGGGAGAGGGTGATCTTCTTCTTCATTAGCAAAAATGTCCTCTTTTTCTTCTACCACTTTTTGATGATAAAGAGTCATTAGAAGAGAGAGATTTTCTCCTCTTTATTGCATAAGGAGGAAGATTGTTGAATCTTTGTTCTTGTTGCTCCTCTTGCTCTGATGTCTTCTTACTTTCTCACTCCCTTGTGGAGAGTTTAATTATCAAGGAGGAGACCTTGTTGTAAGAACCATATCATGAGCAAACATGAGACTTTGCATCATAGGGCCCAAAGAGGGGTTGTGTGGTGAATCATGAAGCCTTGCACCATAAATCTTATAGGATGAGTTCCTTCTATTGATGCTTTATCTTCCTCAAAGTTAAAATTATGCAAATAATTTCATTAGGTGTATCTTGTGACATGGTTTAATCATTTCCACCAAATTCTATTCTTTATAATATAGTATAGATGAGTAGTGTTAGTAGTGCTACCTCAAGAAGTGTGTCCTTGAAAGATTCTACATGCTCAATTGTGTTAAAACCAAAGGTAACCACCGCAACAATGCACTATTAAGTCAAGGTCTCCCCTGAGTCTCACAAAAACCAATGCAAATAAAAACTCCTAGCTCACCCTACTCAATTTCTAAAGAAGAAAGCCTTTTTGACGGGTCCTTGGACTTTGCTCTTTTCAATCACAAAAAGAGTCAACCACCAAAAGCTCCGATAACAATGTAACCATAAATGCAGTTGATTCATTGAAGCTAAGTATTAAGTTGTTTTAGCAAAACTAAAATCAATACCTTAACTCTTAGCAATCAATGACATAGTGATGCAAAAATTCATATTCATTCACACCAAAAAAGTCCCTTAATTGGCATACATATTAACATTCATTGGAAAGATTTATTAAGCTCTACAACACAAAATATAGGGTCGGATTTCTTAAGGCTAAACTCCCCTCAAAAGGCTTTGTACTTCACTTGCTCTTATAGATCTTTTAGAATAGCATAAGCAAGCTTATGAGAAACATGGTTGGTGGACCATAGAGGCTAGGAACTCTATAACCCATACTCTATAACCATGTTTCCCATAAGCAAGCTTATGGAAAACATGGTTGGTGGACCATAGAGGCTAGGAACTCTATAACCCATACTCATATGGCTTGATTAATCTTTGTATGTTTTGCCCTCTTCTCAAGGCCCCAATGACTTAACAAGCTAAGCGTACCTGTGGTGGAGAAAAGGATCATTTTAGTAAAGCTATGGGTGGGAGCATCAAAAGAAAGAGCCCCATAGCTTGTTCACTTAGCTTAATAGCTATATTACGTTCATAGTCATTTGTTTATCATATCAGGAGCATGCCTATGTTTGAAGCATTTGATGCTAGCTTTTCTTTGAGTCCCTGAGCCACATGAATGTGAGCTTGCATATGTGAGAGAGAGCCTCTTGAAGCAAACATTTTTGAAAAAGTCTCCACAACACCCAAAGTTATAGAGTGAGGTGGACAGGCAAGGAATGGGGCAAAAGGAGGCGCCTCCTCACTTGCACCTTTTTGGGTATATTTTAACCCCCTACTTGATGTGCAAACTCCTTGGTTCCCACCCCCATGATTGTGATCCCATATTCCTACCCCATTCTTACCAAACATAAGCTGTATTTCTTGTTGTAAGCCCATTTGAGCTTTGTAAAAACTTGTTGAGGTCCTAGGAAAATTTTCCATGCACTTATGAAATTCATTCAACTTCCTCTACCATGAATGCTCTTCCTTGCATGCCCTTTTCTCCATATGTTAGTGCTTTTGTGTGTTTTCTCTCTCTAGAATTCCCACTTTTAGAAGAGCAAAAGGCCTTGTATAGCCTTGGCATTGATTAAAATCCGATTTTGATGACAAAATTCTTATGGAGATGCACCAAGAGACTACTTCACTATGCTATGCTTGGGTAATAGTTAGAAATCAAAATGTTTTGATCTTACTTGACCCTAGCTCTACCCATAACCTTATTTTTGTTGAGTTAGCCCAAAAGTTGGGTATCCAAACTCAAGAGATGGGACAAGTGCTTGAAGAGCAACAAGTTGCAGCCACCCCATTCATTGCAAAGCTAAGACTCCATTTTCAAGCCTATGTAGACCAAGATGAGTTCTTTGTATCTTTGTTAATGCATCAAGATGTGATGTTGGGACCTCCGTGGTTCCATCGCTTGAGGGCATAACTCAACAAGTACCCCAAAAGAAAGATAAGCTTTCATCATATAGGTAGACCGTTATGCAGTAGCATTGAAGATAAGGAGGACACTATCCCTATTATATTTCATGCTAGTTTGTAAAATTTGATAAAGTCTTTTGCTTTCATGTATATAATTTTTCTCAAAGAATCCTAGCCCTCTCATGAACCATTTTTTAAAGAGTCTAATGCTAATGAATGTTTAAATGAAGACGCAAAATAAATGTCTTTCCTACAAGAATATGGTGATTGTATTTTTGATTCAATTCCCAAGAGTTACCTCCCATACAAAATGACAATGATCATAGAATTGACAACGTAAGGAGGGGCTTCCCATGTGTCTAAGGCACAACAAGAGGAAATATGTTCCCAAGTAAGTGAACTATTAGACAAGGGGATGATATGCCCAAGTTCATCTCCCTTTTGTTCACCTATGTTATTATTACAAAAGAAAGATGGGTCCTATGACATGTGTGTGAACTATCATGCACTAAACAACAAGTACACGGTTAAGAATCCATTCCCTGTTCCTCACATAGAGGACATATTTGATAAGCTACAAGGCTCTTTCAATTTTAGCAAGATTGACCTACCATCAAATAAGGATTGTGCCAAATGACATATACAAGACTACATTTTGTGCCCAATTTGGCTTATATGAATTTATGGTAATGTCTTATGGCCTTACAAATGCTCCAATAACCTTTAATGGGTTAATGGAAAGGCTCTTTAACAAGTAAAAAGCATTCACAATTCTCTTTTTTGATGATATCATTATCTATTCAAAGACACTTGAAGAGTATAAAGAGCACCTTAATGTGGTTTTTGAAGAATTGCCTACTAATAAGATCTTCATAAATGCTAAGAAAGTGAGTTTTTCCTAACAAAAATATAGTATTTAGGCGATATAATCTCTAAGGATGATGGAATCCAAATGGATCCCAAAAAAGCTCTATTATATATGAATGGCCTAAGCCAAAGAACCTACATGAGCTAAGAAGTTCTATGGGCATGTGCTTATATTATAGATGCTTCATTATGAAGTTCTTTATAATTGTCGGTCCACTCAAGGATTTAACAAAGGAAAAGGTCAAAACTCAATGGGTGGCAAAAGAAAATGATGCATATAATGAGCTCAAAATAAGGCTTATGTCAAAACCACTTTTGGTTTTACCAAATCTAGAGAAGCCTTTTGAAGTACATTTGGATGCTTGTGGTGATA
>JAWWVC010000049.1:0-14448 GCA_033807815.1 Rumohra adiantiformis | reverse complement strand
GTTCAGACTGTTTTGAATGCCCTGCCAGATTCTTATCAAAGTTTTTGTTCTACTCTTTGTTTAATGATGTAAGGCAATCCAAATGCCTTATCATTTGAGGGTTTAGTATCTATTTTGCTGAAAGAAGACCAATCTAGGCAACATAGGAATATTATGCGTGTTGCAAATCAAGCTTTTATTGCTAGTCAAAAGGGTAAAGGAAAAGGTAGCTACTGGATTGGTAAGCAAAAATCTGTTAATGCTACACAACCAAATAAGGAAGACAAAGGGAATAAAACAAGAAAATAGAAGGATTTTTGCAAGTATTGTAAGGCAAATGATCATGTCATAAATTGGCTCCAAAAGAGGCCAAGAAGAAAGAGGCTGGTATGGCTGTTGTTGCAGATACCTCTCCTTCTACTCCTCAGTCTGCCAATGATGTGCAAGAAGTAGAGAGGGCATTTACTATGCAATGCAATTATGATTCTATGCTCAATGAATCTTGCATGTCTATGGTTGACTTATATGTGCGGTACTTTGATAGTGGTGCCACTAAACATATTACTTTGCAATGCAATTTCTTCACTACCCTTGAGTCTGCCCTTACAAGGAATACAATCTCAATTGCCAACAACTCCTCATGTCCAATTTAAGGAGTTAGGCAGATTGCCTTTAGTGTTGTTGATGGCAGCACCTTTACAATTTTAGATGCATTGTATGTGCCAAGGATTAAAAAAAACGTACTATCTAATTTGTGCATGATACTTGCTAAAATTGGCTTAGTTGTCAAATTTGTGGATGATAGGTGTATAGTTCATGGTCTCTCTTATGGTGATTATAGTGTTGCATCTAGTTTGTTATGTCATGGGTTATATAAGCTCATTAACTAAGGCAATTGTGTAGAGAATTTGGCATGTACAATTATGGATTCACGAGCTATTTTAGATGCTAAACTATGGCATGCACATTTTGGGCATCTGAACTTTGCAAGTTTGTTGCGCCTGATATTGAATAAAATGCAGCAACAATCTTTCTTTCCCAAGGATCGTTTAGTGAGAGCTGATAGAAAGTTGCAGCTTGTGCACAGTGATGTTTGCCGTCCAATGCAAACACCATCATTTGGAAATTACCTATACTTTGTGGCTTTTATTGATGACTACTCAAGACATGCATGGGTCTATCCGTTGAAGGCAAAGTCCGAAGTGTTTTTGTGCTTCAAACAGTTTTTATGTATGCCTGAAAATTTATCAAGATGTAATGTGGGCACCCTCCATTCTTATTGAGGGGGGAGTATCAATCGACAAAATTTAGTGCATTTTTGGCTGAGCATGGGATAAGACACCAGTGTACATTGCCTTATACACCATAAAAGAATGGCCTTGCAAAAAGGAAAAACAGGTATCTAAAGGAAATGACAAGACGCATGGTTAAGAGTCAAGCATTACCTCATGGTTTTTGGCTCAAAGCAATTATGTGTGCCACATATGTATTGAACAGGTGTCCTACAAAAGCTTTGCAGTCTATCACTCCATATGAGGCTTTGCCTGGTAGAAAGCCATCTATTTCTCATTTGCGTGTTTTTGATTGCTTGGCTTATACTCTTGTGCCACAACAACATTGTAAGAAATTGGATGATAAGGCTATCAAATGCATTTTTGTTGGGTACAGTTCTAAAAGCAAGGGTTAGCATTTGTATCATCCTCAAACCAAGCACATTTTGGTCAGCGTGATGGAGCTTTTGTGGAGGATGAAATTTGGCCCTTACTTTCATGTACTAAAGGAATAGAGTTTAGCTCACAAGATATGTATGACACTTTGTTGTCTCTTTTCATTGGTGCACAGTCTAATGTAGTGCCTAATGAGGAAATTTTTAAGCCTACACAGGTTTCAAATGAGAGCACAAAACAGCCTAATTCTGATGTAGATGTGCAGGAGGCATTTGATGATGAGAGAACAAATATTGAGGAATCATGTTCAATGCCAAAATGACTAGTACACAAAACAGCATATTTCTGATGCAAATGTGCAGGAGGCACTTGATGATGAGAGAACAAATATTGAGGAGTCATGCTCAATGCCAAAATGGCTAGTGCACAAAACAGCATAATTTTGATGCAGATGTGCCGGAGACACTTGATATTGAGAGAACAAATATTGAGGAGTCACGTTCAATGCCAAAATGGCTGGTGCAAACCTTGCATGATAGCAAACTAGATGCACCTTTCTCTTGTCGTACTCGCTCAGCCTCTCATAGTACTGATTATGCATCAGATGCTTATGCATTTGCTATTTCCAACATGTGTGATGAAGAGGAGCGTGTACCTTTCAATGAGGCACAGAATTGGATGGTTGCTATACAATGTGAATATGATGCTATCATGAAGAATGCTACATGGTCTTTATGTGATTTTCCACCTGGCAAAAAGGCCATAGGTACAAAGTGGGTCTATAAACTAAATGTAAGCTTGATGGTAGTGTTGAGCGCTACAAAGCTAGGCTTGTGGCAAAAGGTTATGCTCAAGAAAAGAGCATTGACTTTGAAAAAACCTTGCTCCCACTTGTTGTATGACCACTCTTTGCAGCATTTGTGCATTGGAAGCTCATTATGGTTGGAATGTATATCAGTTGGACATTAAAATTGAATTTTTGAATGGTGATTTACATGAAGAAGAGTATGTGTTGCTGCCTAGTGGTTTTGTTCAGAAAGGGCAGGAAAATAGGGTGTGCAAGCTACACAAATCTTTATATGCTTTGAAGCAAGCTCCTCAAGCTTGGTATGAAGAAATACATGCTTATTTGGTTGCACATGGTTCTCACAATAGTTCAACAGAAAGCACTTTGTATGTCAAATGTGTGGAAGATGTAACTTTGATAGTTGCACTCTATGTGGATGACATGTTGCTCGCAGGTTTGAATGAGGCACATATTGATGATTTTAAGGCTGATTTAAATGCATCTTTTGAGATGTCAGACTTGGGTCTTTTGCATCGTTACTTGGGCATAAAATTTAAGCAATGTGATGGAGGTATTGCTTTATGTCAAGCAAAGTATATCGTAACACTGTTACTACGCAGGTTCAGTATTGACAATTGGAAGCCTATTGTTACTCCAATGGAGATAGGTTTAAAGCTTTGTCTTCATGATGCTGGAGATTATGTGTATGTCAATATCTATCAACACGCGATGCCTCATTTATATATGCATAACAAGGCCAATAATTCAATTTGTGGTCTCACAGGTGAGCAGATTCATGTATAGCCCAGGGTCTAACAAGCTCTTAAGCGCATCTTTTGCTATTTACATGGAACTATACATCTTGGGTTGTTCTAACCCAAGGGGAGATCATTGCCGCCATATTTACATGATTTTTCAGACTCTGATTGGGATGGTTGCTGCAACACACGCTTGTCCACAAGTGGTTTTTGCTTTATGCTTGGCAGCACATGTATTTCATGGCTGAGTAAGAAGAAGCCTACTATGGCTACTTCTAGTTGTAAAGCTAAGTACAAGGGAGCCTTCACATCTACGATTGAATGTGTTTAGCTTAGATGCCTTATGGCTGCTTTGGGTGTTGGCTGTCACCACCATTCTCACTGATAGTCAGAGCACACTGGCGTTTGCAAGGAATCTAGTTTTTCATGCTTTCACAAAGCACATTGAAGTGCATTACTAGTATGTCAGGAAGAGAGTCTCAACAAGAGAGATCAATTTGTCTTATGTGCCAACACAAGACAACCTTCCATATTCTTTCACAAAGAATTTTCCTCATGAGAAGTTTGAAGCTTTTTGCAAAGCTTTGGGCTTGCTACCCTTTTTAGATTGATTGCAGTCCATAGGGCTGGCACTACCCTCTACATCAAGTGCCAGCTTACGTTCACCTCATCACTCCTGAGGGAATTTGTTACCATATTTAGGTACTGGTGAGTGTGAACACACTTAGAACCGCTTGGGCACTTTTTCCCTCATTATGAGGTTTTTTCCCTTGCCTTGTATATAAGTCCAAAACCCTAGGACTAACTTATCTTTGTACTTTCCACACTTGCAAAACATTGTGTGTTGAGTGCTCTTGTGGTTCTCCTTCTTCAAGCTTATTTGTGTGGTGTGTGTGTGTGTGTTTTTGCAACCCTACTCCAACATTCAATGGCATGGTGAGACCTCAAACTTGACAGATTTGTGTCAATTTAAAAGTATGTGGACAAGTTTTGGTATTTACATCTCAAAGACACTGTCTTCAAAGAATCAACTTTTCTGAGAAAAGACAACAATATTATGTGGGGCTTCCCAACAATATGTGTGAATACATCAATGTGCAAAGGCCTAAATCTAAACCTATCTCAAAAATCATCCATCACGCTATTCTTTCTACAAAGATATTTTCTCCTTCTAACAAGATGCTCTTCAAGTTGTATGAGAAGAGCAAATAGGATCCCAACAATGATCGCATGATACAAAAGGCAAAAGTAAGAAGAAGGAGAAAGGAAACTTTCAAGGCCAAAACAAGCTCTCACCCAAAAATTTTGAAAGGTACAAGAATAAGAATCAATGTTTCAAGTGTGGGGAACAAGAGCACTCATATCGTGCTTGCCCCACATAAACAACAAAAAAGGATTCTCAACAATTGACCCAAATTCAATTCCCCATGGAGATACACCAAGAAGCTACTCAACTATGTTATGCTTGGGAAGAGCTAGAGATCAAAATGCTTTGATCTTTTTTTACTTTGGCTCTACCCATATCCTTATTTTTGTTGAGTTAGCCCAAAAGTTGGGCATCCAAACTCAAGAGATGGGACCAAAGCTTGAAGCTTATGGTGCTTTTAAAGAGAAAAAAGTTCCAGCCACCCCATTGATTGGAAAGGTAAGGCCAAGGATTACACTAACATAAATGAGAACACGTGAACATGTTATTAACATTTGGTAATCACAAAAATTAAGCACCTATTAACATTTGTGATCACGTTCCAATATAGGCAACCTAGAAAAACCTTCTCCATTGGTAACCCCACCAGGCTCCTGCCAATTCGTAGCGGGCCTTTCAAGTTCGCACAGGGACTTTTGCCATTTCCCTACATGCCCGCCAAGAAAACAAGGAACCGCGGGGCAAGGTATTTCTTATATATATAAAAAAAAGCTGCCAGATTCTTGGGACTTGATAGGTAACCTTCTTAGGGATCCTATTGCGAGGTGTGTTAACTTTCCTTGTGCACAAACCTAGACTACAGAGCCAATGTTCCTTAATTGGTGAGATTGGGGGCTAGATTTGGTTCTTAATTAGGTAGCCAATTTTAGAGGAGATATGTGTGTGCAAAGATTGGGTTATCAACCCTTGATTGAGTTAAAGGTAATCCTTTGATGCATTTCACGTCTTGATACAAAGGGTGGGAAAAAAAGGGGTATACTTGTTGTAATGGAGCCAATATTCCTTCATTGGGCTAGTATTGGTTCTTGATAACAAGTATAGTTTATATTTTACTTTGTTAGATAGGGGCCGTGTGTCTAAAGACTAGCGTATTGGGCTAGGATTGGTCCTTATTTTATATAGCTATTTTGTAAGGTTCAAGAATGACTTTCATATGGATTATTTGCCTTAATTTAATAGATTTCAATCCTTATGCAATTCATTAATATGTGTTTATTTGGATGACACCAAGTATGTGCATATGTAAATGGACTAATTGTCTTTAATTGTGCATAAAATATGTCCTTAAGTGGGCAAAATTAGTCCATCTTCATATGAAGACTAAATGAAAGAGTTGATGTGTACAGCTAGATACTAGAATTACATGTTATTTTGATCTAATTATCCATGGAACAATGTTGTTTGCATCATTCAAAATGAGACAATAGCAAATTCTTGTTTGTCAAGATGATAATTTTTATGTCTATATGTAAAAGGAGTAGGTATCCTTAATTGTGCATAAAAATTTTCCTTAGGTGTACAAAATAAATCCATGTTCATATTAAGAGTAAGTGAAAGATTAGATGTATGCAATTAGCAACTAGAATTTCCTTTTTCTTGATCTAATGGTCCATGGAGCTATGTTGTTTGCATCATAAAAAATGAAACCTTTAAACTGTAGCAAAAATTTATTTGTCAAGATGACAATTAATATGTGTAGATAAAAAAGGAGTAGCTGTCCTTAGTTGTGCATAAAATGTGCCCTAAATTAGTGGACAATAGAAGTCCATGTGCATAAAATGTGTCCTAAATTAGTGGACAATAGAAGTCCATGTGCATATCAATAGTAAGTGAAAGAAAATATATGTGTAATTAGCAACTAGAATTGCATCTTATTTTGATATAATAGTCTATGGAGGAGCAATATATTTTGCATCATACAAAATAAAATCAAACGTGGAATGTTCATATCAAGAGTAAATGAAAGAGTAGATGTGTGCAACTAGCAACTAGAATTGCATGCTACTTTGGTTTAATGGTGTATCCAGGAGCAATATTTTTCTCATCATTCAAAATGAAGTCATAGCAAATATGTGTGGAATGTTATATCAAGAGTAAATGAAAAGTAGATGGGTGCAACTAGCAACTAAAATGGCATATTATTTTGATCTAATGGTCCATGGAGCAATGTTTTTTTTTTTTTTTTTTTGAAAGAGTATTTGTATAGTGTTTGTGATTTTGTCTTAGTAAATTTGGTATTGCTTTTGAAGTAACAAGTATGGAAGAAGACGTAGGACCTAGTGCTGTGGTATCCACAAAAGTCCACCAGTGCAAACTGGTAGAAAGAGAAAGTCAACTAGAAAAGAGTGGGATTATGCCAAAAATATTGGTAATCAATTTATAGAAGGGAGTGTAATATATGCCATGTGGTAAAATCAGGCACCGTACCGCTTATCAGTGAACACTTTCTTGGGGGCCTTAGAAAAGGGTGCCAGATGTAACACCCAATCGCTTGAGAGAGGAGTTTGAGAAGAAAGATGCACGAAGGTTGCAATCTACAAGAGTAGACGTTGTCTTTTTGTAGGCATAGCATGGTTCAATTTTCCATTCACCACACAACACGCCAATTGTCACTGCTAATGCTCAGGATGAAATTCATATAGGAAGTGTGTCTTCAAAGCATCAACGTGCTAGGAGAATTCTTAACACTAGTCTTGTAATTAGCCACTAAAGTGGCTCATGGACTTTTTGAAGTATTCCTACAATATTTTTTTCTTGAAAAGGTTAAACTTTTTAAGTATTCTCTATACATGTAGTAGAGAATTATGTACAACCATTTCGAGTAGAAAATAGTAAAATTTAAATTCTTTTATTTTTCAAAGTCAATACATTTTTTCAAAATAAGATATAGTAACACAATTAGATGATATGTAAAAAGTTGATAGGTCTTATCTAGCCTTCATAATGTACTTAGAATTCCATTAAATATTTACCAATGGATTTTTTCAAGTCAATTTTTTACCTACTTAGGAAATATTTTAGGCACCTTTTAGCAAAATTACAAAAAATGTGAGCATTTTCACAAAATTACTCGTATATTTAGTCATAGATCTTATAGCCATAATATTATTTTTTGATCCTAAATCGTGTATACAATTGCTACATGTAGTGTTGGACATGTTTCCCTAAAAGGAATTTCCCTAAGTTTTTTTAATTAAAGAGTAATGATTTTTTTCCAAAAGTGTCTAAAAGCCACTAAAGTGGCTATATTTTTAAAGGACTAGTGTGAATATGTGTCAAACCTCCTTGCAAGATATTTTTGATGGTAATGTCTTAGAAGATGCACAACTTGCCCGTGCACAAGCTTTTTTTTTAACAAAAAATGCTATGCTCAATGTGGATATTGAGCATTTGAAAAAGGCTCGAAAATTTTTTGGTGAATTTGGTCCTGGATTTTTGCCACCTTCGTATCATTCTACGGGCTTTGAACTGTTAAGCAAATGCTATGCTGAAGTTAAAGAGCAAGTGTCAAGAGTCATTCTTGGCAATAAATCACTATCTAGATGCACCATAGTTAGGGATGGGTGGTAGCATTGTCCATTGATCAATGTAATGATTGTATCACCTAAGGGAGGGACACTTGTGAAAGCAGATAGTTTTGGATTAATTAAATATGGATCCTACATTGTAGATCTCTTGTTATTTGATATAAAAGAAGTAGGTACAAAGCACATCCTTTCGGCTGCAACACACACACACAATTTAAATCTTGTGTTAAAGTATTGATATAAACGCGAGGACACTACTCGGTTTGCATTTTTCCATTCTTCATGTCATTTTGCTTCTTATAGCAATCTGCCTACATGTGCCCATGCGTACCACAATAAAAACATTACCTTATATCATTTTTCTACCTCTACCAATTTCCACAACCTCTTTGACTCCTCCTACCTCTAAACTAACCTCTTCCACTTATGTGTTGTTATTACAAATCGTATGACTGCCGCTGCTGTTGTTGCCCAAAATTTTGATTTCGTGTTCTACCACCTGTTTGGCCTTGGCCTTGACCTTTGCCACGTCCTCACCTTGAATATTTCTTATACAATTTGGCACTTGTACAATGTGGTTGCAAATGCTTATCTTGCAATGTTTGAGAATGTAAAGAGTAGGAAAGATTTGTATTGTTTTTTTTGCTTTTAATTTTTGGTTTTTCTTTTTGGTTTATGAAGTCTAATAATGCTTAGCATTATTGTTGGAGCTTGATTACCAATGACAAGTTTTGAACACCTTAAATGAGTGTAACAAGGATTGTGGGATGCTACATTGATGCCATTCTTTTGGTTATGCCACTTTTGAGCACTTGTGTTTATCCATTTAATAAACAAAGCAAAAACTTTGGTGTAGCAGCCTAGCATTGTTTTCAAGTTTCAAACGTCAAGTCCGCTCAAAGCTCACTATAAAGCGCATGTGAGGTGTCATGCTTGAAATGGTGCAAGGGGGAAGAGAGCTTGAGCTCTTGCAAGCACACACACAAAACACTAGAACTTACACTCACACACAAGAGATACTCAAACCTTGTTCTTCTTCTTCTTCTTCTCACAAGAGGTCTACTAACAACAATTACTAACAAGACTAGAGTAGTAGTGTACGATCCATAGTGTGAACATGCTAAGTGGAGGTGGGTAGGTGTGGACTAATCAATGTAGTCAGCCAGCAAAATCACTAGCAAGGATACTTGTGTTGGCTACCAAACATGCCAGTGATGAAATGCTCAACCGTCACTCAGGCCCATAGTGGAGCGAGCTCATGGTGAGCTTGACATTTCAACACTCCCCCTCAAGCTCAACTCCATGTTGTGAGCTCCAAGCATGGTCCAAAATCTGCAAAGCTTTTCTTCCCCCAATGCCTTTGTGAAGATGTCAACTATTTCATCCTGTGCTCTGACATAGACCAAATCAATGTCTCCAACAAGGACTCTCTCCCTGATAAAGTGGTAATGGACCTCGGTGTGTTTGGACTGTGCATGAAAGACTAGGTTCTTGGCCAATTGTATGCTGCTAGTATTGTCACAATATATGACAATACTATGCTCCACATGCAGCCCCAAATTACCAAGTAGCTTACATAACCAAGCTACCTCACATGTTGCAACCGCGGCTGCTCTGTACTCTGCCTTTGTTCTTAACAAGGCAACTATGGGTTGCTTCTTGCTGCTCCATGTCATAGGTGCACTCCCAAATGAAAACATAAACTTGCTAGAAGATCGTTGCAATCAAAGATGCTACCAGCCCAATTTGCATCAGTGTACCCATACATCTCTATTGGCACACTTGCCTCATACAACAATGCATGATCTACAGCGACCCCCAAATACCTAAGTGTACAACGAGTTGCATCTAAATGTGGTTTGCGTAAACCTTGCATAAATTGGCTCTCTAAGCCAATTGTGTAGCTTAAATCTGGCCTAGTGATTGTGATATAGATCAAACTCCCCACTATCTTCGTGTACATAGTAGGGTCCCCCGATGCAAAACCTCCATTCATGCTCATCTTGCCATTCTTATCTAATGGCACTTAAATTGGCTTACAATCAGCCATACCATAATTGGACAGCATGTCCAATGCATATGGTTGTTGAGATAACCAAATACCCTCATGTGTACGTATGACCTCAATGGCCAAAAAATAGCGTAGATCTCCCAAATCCTTCATGTCAAATTTGCAAAGTTGGGATTGTTCTCCTGAGTTTGAATAGATGTCTTGAATGCTTTATATTGTGGCCCAAGACCACGGAGGCACACTTCTACTTTGTCATCATTTTCAACGTACACTTTATTGAAGCCAAGCTTTGAATAATGCCCTTGATCTTTAAAGCATAGTCGTTGATGATAGACATGCTTTTCTTCTCCACTGTGTGGAGCTCATTCTTCAACTGAATTTTTCTGGCCTTGGTGTTGGTCTCATACAACTTCACCAAGGTGTCCCAAGCTTCCTTGGGGGACCTTGCATCCTACACGTGCCCTATTTTGGTGTCATGTATACTTACATAAAGCCAATACATGACTTTCCTTCCACCTTGATTCCAGTCCTTGAGTTCTTTAACTTGAACAGTCGTAGGGTTCAATTCAGGCAACTCTGATGCATCTTCATTTTCACCTTCAATGTACTCCCAATAACCTTTTCCCATAAGGAAATTAGTGAGTCTAACTCTTTATGCATGGAAGTTGTTCTTGTCTAGCTTCTCTGCAACAATCTAACTAATGCCATCACTCAACATATTGTTTTATACCACAAATTCCTTACAACAGTGCTTTTGCGTAACCTGCACAAAATTTGTGTATACTGCAGTAATGTTAGATATGCCCAATCTAGCTCAAATAACAACCACATTGTGCATACATAAACCCAATAGTATGTTGCAAGTCCAAAAACCAAAAATTGCAGAAAACCAAAACTTACCCACACTGCATACGAACACTTGCTAACTCAAAAATGGAGTCGCAAACAACCCTGAAACGCGTTTTTGGCCCCAAAAATGTAATTCCAAAGGAGTAGCACACTTTTCCTATAATTTTGCGCTTGCGCAGATGATTCCTCAATCGGATATCGCTCTAGATTTTTGCTTGCTTCTCACGGCTCCTTAGCTTCTATCAAGCTCTGATACCATGAAAAGATGTAAGGGGGAAGGGAGCTTGAGCTCTTGCAAGCACACACAAAAAACCCTAGAACTCACACTCACACACAAGAGAGAGTGGAAACATGTTCTTTCTTCTTCTTCTCACAGGAGTTATACTAAGGATAACTACTAACAAGACCAGAGTAGTAGTGTATGTACATGCGGTCCATAGTGTGAACACCGGAAGTGGAGGTGGGTAGCTGTGAACTAATCAATGTGGTTTAGCTGTAGAATCAATGGTAAGGATACTTGTGTCAGCTGCCAAAAGCAATTCAGTGATGAAATGCTCAACCGTCACTCGAGCGCGTAGTAGTAGATGCCAGCTCATGGTGAGCTTGACATCTCAACAATGCTTGCTACTAGAATCGCCCACTAGTACGGCAGCAATGAGACACCAAGTAGTAGAGCTATTGTTTGGCAACACTTCACCAAGTCCCAAACCATGCAGCCCTGCATTACCTTGCTTTGATGGAGCCAACTTTCACACGATTTTCTCACCACAATTCTACTATGAGCTAGATGCAAAATATAAGAACATTGACTTTGAAATTAGACTTGGCTATAGCAACAACAAACTTGGATGTTTTAAATTTTTGCACTCTCCTACTTTGTAGGATTGGTGTATAGATCCTCTAGGATAGGAAATTCCCATAAATAGTCATAATCTTTGACAAATGATAGGAAAGTACGTAGTGCTATTGCGTTAGAAATTACTCCAAATTCCAAGAGTTGTAGAATTGACAATGTGAGGCATGTGCTCTTTATTGTTTCTTTTTCTATATGGAAACTTCAAAATCAAAGGCATCTTATATGTAGCGCTTAATAATATCTTGGATTATCCTCTTAATAATAATAGCTTGGATTACTCTAATGAGGTTGCTTCTTTAATTTTCCCTTACACTTTGCAGTTGATTTACTACACAATCCTTATCTTGCTTCCTTGGAGGTTCCTTCTCAAGGAGAAAATAGGGGCTAATACTAAAAACTTATGTATATTTTAGGGGTTTTCACAAAAAACAACTGCCCACCATTGTAAAACATTTGCCCAATTGTTTGTCATTTTGAAGCTTTTTAGAAAATACTCGCCCAATTTTGGGCATTTTGGAAGAACATTCACCCCATTTTCTATAGCTATAGATATATATATAGCAAATATTTTCCAGCCCACCTAGGCACGGTCCTCCTCTTTTTGTAATGATTAAGCTCTGGCTATATGATCCTGAGTCATGCATATCACTACTCTTGTTTTTCCTCCAATTTAATGTGTTGGTCGCCGTTCCTCTTCTCAATGATTGTCGTGCAATTTAAAAAGCCCCAAGGTTAGAGTCTTCAAGATTTTTAAGCGTGCCCTTAACTTCTCCTCCTTGTAATATGCACCAATGTAGATACAATGAGTAGAGAGGTTTCTCACTTTTCTCACTCCAAATCTTGCTTTGATGAATAAAACTCCTTGTTACTTCAAGGCAATTTGCTCCTTATTGGAGCAATTGAAAGTTTGGGAATGTCAATAAAAGTCCTTGTTACTTCAAGGCGATTTGCTCCTTATTGTAGCAGTTAGAAATTTGGGAAGTGTAGAATGTGTTTGTTTGAAATAGCACTAATAAAGAGAAACCCCATAACTATGACACTAACAAACTAAAAATAATTATAAGCGCTCTTGCTAAGGGCGAGTCATAGGGTCTTTGATACCATGTTAAGACTAGTGGTCTAAAGTGGTTGAAAACAAGAGTGAAATGCCGTGTTTAAAAATAACTAATCAAAGACTAGAAAAAATCAATGTGCAATCAATAAACACCCAAACCAAATGCAAAAATTGCTTTTTTATATTTCTCTCACGCACTTACATAAGCTTAGCACTCCTATATAGGCATACACACACATGCTCTTGAAGTGTGAATATATAATCTAATTTTCATATGCTTCCAAATAGAAATCTCGACTATATGAAAACACCTTATGATATTTCCTTATGCTTCCAAGTAGAAATCTTGACCATATGAAAACACCAAACCTTGACCATATGAAAACACCTTATGATATTTATATGGCAGTCCCCTTTTCCTACATCATTACTTATCTTTTCTTTCTCTATCCATTTTCTTTAACACTTGCATTTCTTAGTCCCCTTTTCCTACATCATTACTTATCTTTTCTTTCTCTATCCATTTTCCTTAACACTTGCATTTCTTACTTCTTACTGGCCATAGGCTCTCTCTAGTACATGCTAGGGGTGCCCCTATAAGAAAATAACCAAGCATTCAAAGGGAACTTAAAAAAAAAACCTTTACTTAAATGTTATGAGCTAATAGAATAACCACTCTTTCTTAAGAGACTTACAGCTTTTATTTCCAAGTGCCCTAAAAAACTCCCTCTAGTAAATGTGTTCCTTGAAAGTCTTTCCAAATTTTATCAATTAAAATACCCCTCCTAGTGAACTCATGTGATGCGCCAACATAATTGGAGGTGCACCCCCGAGAGTACATGGTCCCATGGACCCTTTAATTTCAACTGTAAACAAAAAGGATGGGAAAGGTATGATACGAGTCTTTGACACCTTAGTCACCCCCTTACTCCTCTAAGAATCACATCAAATTTTACATTAAAAAGATTCAATGTATCTCCAAAAGTCACAAGCGTAGCAAAATACTTGAATGTAGCCAAATCTTTTTTTTGGGGTCCAGACTCCAATAATATAGTCTCAGGGTAAGACTAAAAAGCAAATGCCTATTCATGGTAGTAAGTGTGTGTTTGATCACTCCCTCTCTCTCGATATTTATATCCTCTCTCTCTCTCTCTCTGTCTCTCTCTCTCTCTCTCTCTCTCTCTCTCTGTATAATAAAGAAAGCCCTTTCTCCAATACTCTCTCTCTGTCCTATATCTGAGATCGCAGTATAAATTTGTGATTTTCAAAAAAATATCATTGATATTATTTTCTAAATTTTGAGCTACCATTTAGAAACTTTCTAAATTATACATTTGTAAATGCTCTCTTCAATTCTTAGTTCTTTCGTACACCCTAGAAGTGTATGAGTTTCAAAAAACCACAACTATTTTAAGCACTTAGAGAGGGGACTCGGAAAAAAAATAGCAAGATACCCTAATGATTTCTACCATAATGTAATGTTTTCTACTTTTTAGCCTCATATTGCGCTCTCTCCTCTTATTTCATTGTGTGTGTGTGTGTGTGTGTCTAAAAGGCATTACTTGGTAAGCAAATTTACCCCATTCAGTCGCAAAGGCTATGTTGTGATCTTCAGATGGAGGAATATGTCTCTCTTTTTCTTTGTAAAAGCTTACATTTTTGTCAATCCAACTAGTATCAATTAAAGTCAAGTAGATTGTGGGCTATCCAACTAAATTCAACTAAAGTGACTGCTATTATATGTACGCGTTAG
>JAWWVC010000048.1:0-14481 GCA_033807815.1 Rumohra adiantiformis | reverse complement strand
CAAGCATTCCACATATTGATAACAAGAGAGGAGCCTTTAGGGATGAATTTAACCTTGGACAAGAAAACTTGTTCCTCAGAAAAACCAACCCATGACTTCCTACTTGCTAATTTGAAGCTTTTACAATGCATTTTAATGAGATAAGTCCAAAAGTCATCTTTAATGAAAGCCCTAACAATCCATTTGGCAGCAAGTTTGTTGGCTAATAACCCCAGATTCAAGATACCCAAACCTCCTTGTTCAATAGGAAGCATACAAGTGTGAAAAGAAACCTTACTGCATCTCCGTTTGGAGCCATCCCATCCCCACAGGAATTGCCCAGCTAGGGAGTAAATAGAAGACATTTGAAGTTTAGTAGGCTTCCAACAAGCAATATAATAAACAAGAGAGGGCAACAGATAGTGGTTCAACACAAATCTACGAGAAGAGAGGGAAGACTGATACCCTTTCCATTTGTCAAACACTTTATACATTTTGTCATACACCCATCTCCACCTAGCACTAGCATCCAGATTAAAATCCATAGGAATTCCCAAAAGCCTAAAAACTTCCCCATTTTGAATTTGTTTGCACCCCGCATCAATGAAAACTTGAGGAGGGGAATTGGCAGCCCAAAAGCCCGTCTTAGTGTGGTTAATTTGAGAGCCACTAGCCAAACAAAAGCATTAAAGATCCTTCCAGAAGTTCCCCACAGAGACGTTAACACTAAGACCCCTACTGGTAGAGCCTTGTTCACTCTACGACAAAAGCAATCATTGTCGGCTATCATGTTTTAACTTTACATGGCTTCTAATACTATTATTGGAGCAAGAAGAGATGTTTTTATTGTTGAGGTTATCGTGGGCATTGTTGAATAATTAATATTAAAAGTAACAAGGATTGCCATAGTGGTGTAGTTAGAAAATTCGATCAACTTGAGTGATTGTGTTAGACATCATACTCTAGACGATTTATCTACTATATGTGACCCCTACCTTTGCTTGTCTCACAAATTTTATAGCTGATTTAGTGCTTTTGCTTCATGCGCTATTGGCCCTAGAGCAACCTTGTGAACAACATTGATTTTGTAGTAAATTTTCTTGTTATAGATCCTTATGTAACAGTTGAGATTACTCTTAAATACGAGACTGTTTTGCAAGAAGCTCTATCATCAAATGGGGTACGTATTTTACCATGTTTCCATGCTGAAAACAATTCCCTTTCTCGAGGTGTCCGCTATGTAAAAGCTGCATATGAAACCTATGATGAATAAGATATATTGAAATAATTTCTTACGTGTAAATTTTCAAGTACTATATGTACCCCTTATGTAGGTTTTTTTTTCAAAATATCTAGCCCTTATGTATGAAAATTTCCACCTTTTGACATTTGAAACCCCTTGCTAGTTGTACATTTTTCTATAATTAGTCTACTTAATTATGAAACCCTTATTCTGTTTGCACGTACTATCTTACCTATCTCTCCTTGTGCTCCCTTGGTGCTTTGCCTCATATAGTAGATCTTCAACCAACCGCTTAGTTGCTACTTGAGCCCTATGTTTTGTTATGTTTGATCTAGTAGAAGTTCCCAAGTTGTTTAATATGTGATAGGGTCACATGATTTGCATTAAACCACTATGTTATATTGAAAATAAGGAGGAAAATTCCTAGTACTCTAGGTATTTCAAAGCCAACAAAATCGCTGAAAATCATGTGACATTATCAAATAGATTTGTTTGATTCGTATATTAGGTTGCAAAGTGACAAAATTAAATTAGGTAAGTATAGTTGCATAGAGGGAAGTGTGATGAAAAATAAATAGAGCCAATTGATGGAAATCTCTCTATACTTTGCATGTAGATGCCACTACATCCGTCATCAAGGCGGAGCCTTTTTCAATAACTCTCACCTTTAGTATCAAAACAAAAAATGACTTTGACACGCCCAAGAAAAACTTTCAAGCTACTACCTTGGCATTTGTGGTTGTGTAACTGAACAATGCACAATGTGGTACATTAATCATGGCTAAGCAACTCACAATCATTGATGATTCCATGTTGCATGCGTGTGGTGCAAGTTTAGTTGAACACTTTTTCTCGATGCATTGCTTGCGTCTTGTGAAGTATTGACTTGATACATTGTTTAATGACTTCTCTCTTTCTAGTTAGATTTTGTGAATAATCACTAGGCCATATTCTACAAAAATTTGAGGTCGTTAATGCCAATGAGCTAGCTATGTTCATTCCATGATGCCATGTGGGTGTATGGGATGGATGGAGTTGCTCTTCCACCCACCTATTAAGAGGGTCTTGGTTACATAATATTTAGTATCTGTGGAGGATGTAGGGCAACCTTTACTTTCATGTACTAAAAAACCCAATGAATCAAAAGATATATGTGATACTTTGGTACCTCTATCTCAAGGGGGCATCAATATGTAGAGCATCGTGATGCTCCTACTCATGTGGAAAATCTATGAGTGCAAGTTTTGAATGAGCATGAAAATCAAAATGACAATACTAATGATGTGGTTAAACAAAGAGCATCTATTGAGGAGTCTAGAAGTATGACAAAATAGGATGTTCAAACATTATGGGATAGAAAGCTTGTTGTTCATTTTCCTTATTGCACTCATGCAGGCTCCTTCTAGTGTTGATATGGCAAGCTCATCAGCATGAGTTGCAACTCACAATAAGCCTTGATAATTGTTGTAGCATTCACTTCACTAGCATGGTTGGTTACCAACATGATGGGCATTTGCGAAGCATTCTACAACTCGAACATACGCACATAGTCCCATCTCAAGCTATGACATATGCATCTTGCCAACTCCCTTGTCTAGCATGTTCACATTATGGGCCGCATGTGCATAAATTTTACTTCATATGTTTGTGTTTCTTTCTCTTTAACAAACACTCTTGAGAAGAAGAAGTTTAGCCTTCCATGGCTTGTGAAATCTCTTGTGCCTAGTATGTGATTGTGGGTGTGTTTGCATATGTTTTAAATCTCTTTCTCCTCTAGTCTCTTCATGGTATCAAAGCTTGGTGAAAGCTAAGAGGCTAGGCTACAAGCTATGTAGGCTTAGGAAGTTGTACAAGGTTGGGAGCATCACCATCCCTTTCTTCCACCTTCTTCCTGGGTGCAACCCTGGGTTTGAGAGCTCGTATGGAAGCATCAACAACAATCTCCAAATTTGGTTTTGTCTTCACAAGGTTGTAGGTGAATGAGAGTTCTTAGATCCCTTAAGGCTGCAATCTTGCAGCCTAAAATTTACTTCAAGCGCTTTTTGACCTCCATCAAAGAGTTAGAGATGCAGCATTGAGAAGCATAGTTGAGATTTGATTGATTTTTAAACATTACTCTAGCATAATAGGGTACACAAATTTGCGTGCGCACAATTTTTTCACATGTAGATGTGGTTGTGGTTATATGTATGCTTATTGTAGTCACACTTTGTGACTATCAAAATACACATCAATATTGCTACAGGTTATACATCACATTTTTGGTAGTGAATGCTGCATTTAGAAATAGTTTATGTGCAGGATTCTACTTAAGACAAGCAAAGATGACTAAAGGCTTTAACTAGATTATAAGTAAGAATATTGGCAAGGTTCCATGGTTGGAAGTTTAGGATGACCAATTCAATCATGGGTAAATTATTTTGAGACTACATTGAAGGTGCTAATGAGGAGGCTCCAAAAGTACCATAACATAACCCACACTTGAATAAGAGAAATCCTTAAAGGATTAGAAGTAAGGATGAAGAGAAGTCATTTTTGGCTTTCTGCTAGTGTGATAAATTCTATGATAGGTCACATACAAGATGTAGATGCATGGGGCAACTTAGTTAAGTTGCTCTACACAAAAATCAAAGCGAAGAAGCTACAGTTGAATTCTTAGCTAAATAATATTAAGAGGGGAAACATGTCTCTAGTAATTACTATGCAATGATTATCAAGGGCATTGTGGAGGCTCTTATATCTATCAAGGTTATATTGAATGATGGTGACCTAGTTGGTGCATGCTCAGGTGGTCTTGGAGACCAACACAAACTGTTCATAACCTCTATCAATACTAGGAAGAACATCCTTAGCTTTTTAGGTTTGATATTGATGTTGATTATGGAAGAGAATTCATTGGGTTTTTTATGCTTCATCTTCCCTTAATAAGATCAATATGCAGAAGGCCTTGTCTTCTAACTCAGGTACATGTAGAGGTCATGGCGGTTATGGGCTACAACTATGACACACATGTGGAAGATACTGGTATTAGGGTAGGGGGATCCAAAGAGGACGTGGCGGAGGTTCTAGACAAGAGTATATATAGAATAGTAATGTTGAGTTTTACAACTATAGGGAGAGGAGAGAAACCTCTTAGAAATTACCAAACAAGAAGGCTAAAAATTGAAATGAAAGGCATCAAGAACTCTAGTTCTTGTAGAGATAGAGCTCATGGTTGTGGCCAAGGATGTGGCCAAATAGAAAATCAAAATTATAATTCTAGTAGCAAATATCACATACGGGTGGAAGAGGCCAGTATTAAGGTTGGGGGAGAGAAAGACAATGTGGCAGAGGATTTAGGAAGGAGCAGATATAGTAGTAATATTGAATGTTATAGCTATGGGGAGAGAGGTCATATCTTTTACAAATGTCCTAACAAGAAGTTTGAAAATAGGAATGACAGAAGGCAACAAAATGTATTCTAGTAGGAAAATAAAGGTAGAAGTGGGCATTTTTTTATTATGCATCACATTATCAAAAAAATGACTCCCTGATGGGCCTAAAAGTGATTATGTATGGTATGTGGATTTGGATAGCTCTAACCACATGACACTGCATGGAGAGTGGTTTAGAGAAATGAAGGGTTTGGATATGCCTAGTTATGTGGAAAAATGAAATGATATAGCACATCCAATTTCTCAAATTAGGAAGGTGCCATTGACTATCCAGGATTGAAAAATGAAGTACTTGGTCAATGTGCTTCATGTGCCTAGTATCACAAAAAATATAGCTTCTATTAGATTATTGAGCATGGTTTGCAGGTGCAATTCAACCCTAATGGTTGCTATGTTGAGCATTTTAAGAATGGCTACAAATTGGCTGCAAAGAGAAATAAAATTCACCAGTATATTATTTACTTTGGATGAATAAATTCCCGAGGTGAAAGCAGCTATGTTTGCACAAGGTTCAAGTGTTATGGCCAATGTAGATATTTGGCATAAGCGTATTGGTCATGTAAATGTGCATTGATTAGGGAATATGCAATGCCGGGAAATCTTGATAGGTTCTCCAAGAATTTACATTGATGGTATGCAAAAAGCTTGGGAAGCAATCAACAAGTACTTTTCAACATAAACAAAATGCATGTAAGCAGCCCTTCGAGGTGATTCACTCTAACAAATGGGGTACTACAAATAATGCTTCATTGAAATATCACAAAACATTCATTGATGCACCTGGAAGGAAAGTGTGAATATATTTCATGAAGGAGAAGAGTGACTTGTTCACTCACTTTAGAAGATTCAAATCTTTGGTTGAAAATGAGACAAGCCAAATGCTCTTAGATGGAGGTAGAGAGTACTTTTTCAATGAGTTTTCCTAAAATGAAATGGCATGTAGAGAAAGTTTACATGTAGATACCTGCTGTATCAAAATGGTGTAGCTACGCAAAAGCATATTGTAGAAATATATCGTGCATTGATCTCTGAGAAAATTATGTCTCATTGGTTTTGAGGTAAAGTAATTTATATTGTTTTTTCCATTATAAACAGGAATGCCTACATATGATGTGGATGGTATGACACCCCAAAGAGAAGTTCATAGGAAAAAAATGTGATTTATCACACTTTAAAGTGTTACATTTCATGTGTTCACATACAGGATGGTTTGTGCAAAGAAGTTAGACTTGAAGGATTAAAAATGTGTATTTGTGGGCTACTCCCTTGATCAAAGGGGTATAGGTGTTATAACCACCCTGGCACATTTAAATTAAGAGTAAGAAGGGATGTAGTATTTGATGAAATGGGTAGCTCATATACTGATGTAAATGATTTTATTACATTTGATGTAGAAGAGGAGGTTGTTGTACAAATTGCAAGGCAGCAATTTTAGACTATGTCTGGACAAGCAAACTCAGTAACCCAATTGATTGATAGACCTTAAAGTGGAAGGAATTGTGTACAAGTCACTCCACCAAGTACATCACATGTATCATGGAGAGGCAAGGATAAATTTAATGATTACCCATGTATGTGGTATTTGTCTTAGGACATTCTTGTGTGGATGCAAGTTTAAATGGCCCTACGTAGACCCTTGATGAGGAGTATGGGATTCCCCTAATTTTAGAAAAACACATGAGAGTGGTAATGCATCCATAGTGGCCCACATCCACACACATCTAACAAGGTGAAAATCCTAAGTAGAGATTATGATTGCTATGTATAAGCTCACCATTATGTACACAAGGAAAAAGTTATGTTGAATATGGAACCCACATGTTTTGATGATGTTGTTATTTTGGAGAAATATATGGATAAGGAAATGGTTGAGCTTGATGTAGATGAGGCATAAGATTTGGTGCCTTTGCCAAAGGGAGAAAAGGCTAATTTTTGTAAATTGATCTACAAGATAAAGCATAAAGCCAATGGAAGTATTGAAAGTTCTAAAGCAAGGTTGAAAGGAAATGCGTACTAGACCTATGGTAAAGGTTAGGAAGAAACATTTGATCATGTGGCTAAAATGGCCATTAATGTGACTGCATAAAAGGGTTGTACTATGCATTGTGGATCTAATGAATGCCTTCTTGCATGGTGAGTTGCAAGAAGAAGTTTACATGGAGCAGTGATGAGGACATATGTTACCCAAATAATGTATGAAAATTATAGCCTTGTATGGTTTGAAAAAGGCACCGAGAGCATAGCGTGATAAGATTTTAGAGTATGAAAATTATATGTTACCCAAATAATGTATGAAAATTATAGCCTTGTATGGTTTGAAAAAGGCACCGAGAGCATAACATGATAAGATTTTAGAGTATATTGTCACTATGGGATCTCAAATGTCAAATAAAAATCATTCACTCTATGGGAATAAGTGTGATAAGCATATTGTGGTGACTACCAGATATGTAGATGACTTTATTATTGTGGATGATAGTGATGATAAAATTAATCATGTAAAAACTCCCCTCAAATAGAAATTTGAGATGAAATACTTGGGTGAGCTAAGATACTTTCATGGCATTTATGTGATCAGAACGCTTGATGGTATATGGTTGTTAGAGGGGCAATATGCAATCATCATGTTGACAAGATATCACATGGGTAAATGTATGCTAATTTTAGTGCCACTATATCAAAATGGAAAGTAGAGTGCACATGCAAGGGATGTGATTGAAAATGCTACTATGTGTACATGAAGAGAGTTGGTAGCCTCATTTAGTTGAGAATTATGAGGCTAGACTTGAATTACTAAATTGGAGATTTTGTTTAAGCAAGTTCCTTAAAGGCCGCATTTAAATGGTGTGAGGTGCGTACTATATACTTAAGTGATACATTGGATTATGGGTTGTTTTATGCGATAGATATACCATTAGAGTTTTCTAGCTATAAGGTGCAAAATGTGCTTGAAGTATCTCTAATAGGAGATCTACTACCAAATTCACATTTTCTTTTAGGAGTGCTGCTATGACTTGGAGCATTGAAAAGTAGCCCATAGTTTCCTTGTGAAGAACATATTGGGATAGAAGTACCTTTGATAGGATATAGATTTGGATTGTAGTATCTTTGACGGGAGCTTTACTATTTGATACATGTTTTCTTTTGGGGAGTGATGTTTTAACTTGTAGTAGTAAGAACTAGCCTATCGTTTCCTAGTTGAGTATAGAGGCAAGGTATAGAGGCATTGTAGTGGTAGTATGTGAGGCAGCATGGTTACACAAGATATTTGATGACTTGGGGATACATGTGGACCACAAAGGCTATCATAATTTATGACAATCTATGAGCATGTCTATCCTTGAAGTACTTGGTGCTAGATTTCATTTCAATCCTAACCACTAGAATGTGAGCTTGCATGTGTAAGAGAGAGCCTCCTCAAGAAAACAAATTCGAAAAAGTATTTCAAACATAACAGCCCCATAGACTAGAGTGAGGCAAAAAGGCAAGGGACAAGGGGTAGGGAGGCGCCTCCTCTCTTGCACCTTTTTGGTCATATTTTTATGGTTATGTAGTGTGCAAAGGCCTCAGTTTCCACCCGTGTCCCCAAGAGTCCATAATCCCACCCTATTCCGACCAAACCTAAGCTGCCAAAAGTCCTTTTTGAGCTTTATCTCTCTATAATGGACACTTTTAAAATAGAGAAAGGCATTGTAAAGCCTTGGCATTCATCAAAATTCCATTTTGATAACATTTCCTCTATCTTGAAATCAAAGCCATCCTTGATTATGCATGTATCAAGAGAAGGCTAGACCATTTTCACTTGGGATCTACATTTGAGTGAGAATACATTCCTAGACTAGATGGAAAATCTAGTAGGTGTTTAGGAGACATTGCTAAACTTATTCCTTAGTAACTTTAGCCCATGAAAATACTTTCCTTGATTGGCTGGAAAGACTAGAAGGTGTTTAGGAGACAAATCCATGGCTCAACTTATTCCTGGAAAACATTGGTGTACACACAAAACATTTTAATACACATTTTCAAGATAGAAGAGAAAGAAACATTTGCATTAAATCATGGACCATTTTTATACATTGATGTCTTAGTTGGAATCTAGCCCATGAAGGAACTTGTAGTCTTGCAACAAAGCAAGAGAATGCTTCAATTGAGGCTCTTGCATCCATATAGTATCTTCAAGTGGAAAACTTTCAAACTTAATTAAATACCTCCGTAGTACTTTACCACTTTTAAGTAGGTTGTCCTTGTGTTTGATGATAACCTCAGGACATAAGATCTCCTCTAATTTTTCAAACTTAAGAGGATCTTCTTCAATGGGTTCCATGGGTGGGGCGCCCTGTGAAGGCTTCAATAGACTCACATGGAAGGCATTATGGATATGGCAATGCTCTAGTAGCTTCAGTCTATATGAAGTTTCATTGTGATCCTTTCTTGAACTTGATAGGGGCCATAGTACCTCTTTACAAGTTTAGCATAGAACTATTGATGGCCTGTGGGTTCTCATAGCCAATTCTTGCCCATCATTTGACATAGTCAAAGAAGCCTTGGAAAACTTAAGAAAAACCCAGTCATCATCTTTAAAATCTAGAGGTCTTTGATGCTTATCTTCAGCCTAATTTTGCTTTTGCTTTGACACTTGTATAGCTTCTTTTATGCTTTAAAAATATATCTTGCTATTACAAACACAATTATTGGCTACAAATATATTTTGATGCATCCTTAGGATTGGTGAGGCTTAGGATGGCCTTCAAATATCTCAAACAAAGACTTACCAATGGAAGTATGCACCGTGTTGTTGTATCCAAACTCCACTAGAGACAAGTACCTTTCCCATTGATTACTTTGATCCTTTTCACTCATATAGCTTTTGAGTAGATCAAGGATTACTAAGTTTACAATTTTTCTTTGGCCATTTGTTTATAGGTGATAGGCCAAAGAAAAGTTCAATCTTGTTCCTAGGTTCTCAAATTGTCCTTTTTAGAATAGACTTGTCATGGGTGGATCTCTATCTAAGTCTATTGAGCTTGGCCTACCATGGCACTTGAAAGCGTGTGATAGGAATAAGGTAGCCATGTGATGCAACTTATTAATCTTTTTAATAGGATAAAATGTGTGTTTACTAAATCTATCTTCTATTGTCCATATACCTATGTTACCATTGATAGACTTTGGCAGGCCAAAAATAGCATCCATGGAATTTCTTTCTCAAGGAGAATCAAGTATTGCCAATGGTTGCAACAATCTCAGAGCCTTACCTCTATCATACTTGACCTTTTGACATATCATGCATTATTCCACATATTTATGAATGTCATGTCGCATTGAGGGCCAATACAAATATGTTTCTATTGCTTGATTAGTGGCTTGTACTCCATGATGCCAAGCATAAGGAGGTGCATGAGACTCATACATTACCTTTTCATGTAGATCTTTAGTTATGCATAGTTGTGAGCCATGTGTCTTGCCATTTTTCAAGTTGGCCAACACAATCTCTATCTTTCGCATACTTTTCAGTCATGCTTGTCAAATCATGATTATATGCAATAGAGACAACAATAACTTGTGGGCGACAAAAAAGAGCATTTGCCATGGCATTTTGCTTTCCTCAAATATGGGCTATATGGAAAGGAAATTGGGAAAGAAAATTAGCCCATGTCATTTGCTTATCAAAAAGCTTCATTTGCGTTGAGAATTACTTTGATACTTTGGTGATATGTACATATTATGAAAGGTGTTCCCATCAAGTAATGCTTCCATGATTTTAATGCATGAGTGACTACAAGTAGTTCCTTCCCATAGATTCCAAGAACTTGTTCTTGCTGGTTCAAATGACAACTTTCATAAGCAATGGGGTGTCCTTCTTGAGAAATAATGGCTCCAGTGCTATCACCATAAGCATCCAAATGTACTTCAAAATCCTTCTCGAGATTTGACAAAACCAAAAGCGGTTTTGACATAAGCCTTGTTTTGAGCTCATTAAAGGCATCATTTTCTTTTTCCATCCATTGAAATTTAATTCTTTTCTTTGTTAAATCATGGAGTAGACCGACAGTTATAGATAACTTCACAATGAAGCATCTATAGTATGAGCACATGCCTATAATACTTCTTATCTTATGTAAGTTCTTTGGCATAGGCCATTCACTCTATAACAATATTAAGAGTTTTTGGATCCATTCAAATTCCCATTAGGGGGAGAGTGCTACACCTATGTGTCCCTCAGGTAGTTTTGATGTGAACTACTTTCCCTATATACGGTCACTTTTTACTCTAGTGCTGGCTAGAGGATTTTTCCCCATGTAACCACATATCCATGCTACATACATAAGTGGTTATACTTTGTACATAGGGAGACACTTAGATTTCTCTCATACTTATTGTACATAGTAGTAGACATTAATAGAGTGAGCTACTTCCAACTATTCAGCTTCTAGTCGATGATCTGTGAGTGCGTGCGTGTGTATTCCTACACTTATTGCACTTATCTCTTCATCAAAAAGTGGTATTAGAGCCAGGCTGAGCTCCTAAAACATTTCACCTCTCCCATTCCATCATTTAGGGTTTTTATGAGATGTCATTTTTTCTACGACAACTAGTCACTATTTGGCCACCACAAGTGGTACGGGTGTTCATTTGCTTGGACCCAGGACTCAAAACAAAGCTAACAAAAATATCTACACATATTTATCATAATATCATAATTTTGATCAAGTAAAGGCATTTTTGTAACAGCATTTATAACTTTTTAGATCTTCACAGATTTAGTCGGCGGGAGTGCATTTTTTGGCTATTTCTTGTTCACCATAGTTATGGGAAGCAACAAAAACATTTTTGAAAAGATTATAGCTGATGATAAGCTTCATGGGACCAAATACCCCATGTGTTTTTACATAATGAAGCATGTATTGGTTGCTAAGGAGCATTGTGGCTGATGTATAGAAGAGACCCGGTGGGTCTTCTTCTACATAATCCGGTGTTCTGGATGCAATTAGTTCTTCTAAAAGTGCAGCAACGCCTTCTCCTCCTATGCAAGAGACAACCAAATGGGATGGAAAAGATGCACAAGCTCATGCTTTAATTGCTCTTTCTTTGAAGAGGCATATTTCTTTTGCACATTCTGTCATGTACTACTTCTAAGCAAGCTTTGGATACTCTTGGTTCTTTGTATGCCGTGCACAATGAAGCACGTGTGGATTATTTGAGGAAGAAATTAGAGGATGTATCTATGGCTGATGGTGGTGAGTCAATTGATGTCTATGTCACAAAAATTAAAGATTTAAATGAGTAATTGGCAAATATTGACAAAGTCATTTCAAATGCTTCCCTCATTTTTACTTTGTTAAAGGGATTATCAAATACTTTACATGGCCTTGCTATTGCATTGTCATTGGTTTCAAAAGGAAATCCTAAAATGCATGCTTTTGATGAGGTTGTATCTCCTCTTCTCCAAGAAGAGCAATCAAGAGTGAATAGAAGTGGCATAATTGAGGGTGCTCAATTACTCAAGCACTTGCTATTTTCCACAAAGGAAAAAGTAAGTATGGACCAGCTTTGAACTCTTCAAAGCCAAAGTTCCAATCTCCCTCTTTCACTCAATCCTTCAATAGTGTTGATGTAAACACAAAGAAAAAATGCAAGTATTGCCAAAAGTCAAGACATACCATTGATGAATGTAGAAAGCTTGCAAAGCATCATTAAAAAAATCAATTAGGCATGGTAATTGTTGAGAACATTAGTAATGGGAACTTGAAAAGATGATGAGGCTAACATTGCTCAAGATATTTGGGCATGTATTATTACGTGTACTTATACTCCTTCATTGCATTCTAATTGTATGGCTCTGCATGGGACCAATCTTAATTGGTATTTTGATAGTGGTGCCTCAAAGCCCATAACCTCATGCAAAAGCCCTTTTACATCTCTACATGATGCGCCTAAAGGGGGAGTGGTTGTTTGTGCAAATAACTTATCTTACCATATTCTTGGAGTTGGAAATATAGAACTTACAACTACTCATGGTGGCATTGTTGTTCTCCACCAAAATGCACTATATGTTCTTGGCATAAAGAAAATTTTCTCTCTATTCCTACCATTGCGACTACAGGTCTTTATGTATATTTTTTGGAAATACACCTGTTTATTGTGGATCGTCGTTTCCAGCTAATGTGCTACTCTGAGATTGATTGTGGTGGTGCCAAATTGGAATCCTTTTTTATGTTGTGCTCCATCTCCTCAACTTGTAAAGCTAATCCTAAAAGGAACCCAACTCACAAAAATAATGGTAGAGACAGAATTGCCTCTGCTGCATGATAAGACTTCATTGGAAGATACAGTAAGCACAAATTGTTGGCAAATTGTTGTAGAAAGCCTTGCACATTGTTCCAAAATTTGCATGTGTTGAACATTGGGAGAAGTATTTGCATGAGAGGGCGTGCCAATTCTTGAAGGTGTGTATTGCGCCATTCTCGAGCTGTGATTTTAGCAACAGCAGAACGTAGTGGTTCTTGTTGCTCACCCTGTTTTGGTATCAGCACTTCTTATAAGTTATAGCATTGAGGTGTAGCCCCCATGATTTTGCTGCATCATGCCTGTATCATAACATCAAAAGAAGGTGCAGCATCATGCCTGTATGATAACATCAAAAGTAGGTGCGGCACATCCAGGAGATTAAAGACGACTCTCCAAGCAATTTACGCGCACAATCACTACATTATTGAAAATGGATGGTACTTGTCACAACAATGCTAAGTCCCAGAGGTAGCACGCTACGTGCCTGGGCGGACGTGGGACCTACGAGCCAGCACACTAGAAGCGTGGGCGGGCTCAAGGGTGTCCGTGGTGAACGACCGACGCTTTTTTTAGCGGGCGCACACCGATATAGCCGTCGACGATCGGGTGGAGAGCCACTATTCTCGTTTTGCCTTGTCTAGGAGGAACTTGTGCGTGGCTATTGTGCGGAGCACAGTCGTGCATTGGCTTCACAGTGGTATCAGAGTAGGTTCCGTTGTCTCCTTCATAGCTTTTGTGTGTGGAAACCGCAGTGGTGCTGAGAGAGAGCAGTAGGTGTTGAAAATTGAGCTACTCTTTCCGCGCAGGAACTCTCTCTTGGAGCCATGGGAGGCAAGATCTTGACTGCTTGAAACTATGATCAGCCCACACAAGAAAAAAGTGTGTGGACGTGCTGAGGGAAAAGTGTTTTTGTGACGGCGTCTGTCAAGCTCTCAACGCGGCACTGTGAGCATTTTATTCTCGTTTTTTGAACCCGCACGCTATCTGTCAAAAGCCATAGCTTTTGTTTTGTATAAAGCTTGCTTTGTTTCAAGATTTATGATTAAGCAAAGCTTATATAAGTTTGAAAAGGGGACTGTCGGCGGCGGTCTTAGACGGGCAGGGGGCGCGGGCAGGGGGCGGCAGCCCCCAACCACACCTAGCTAGGTATGCGGAGCCTCATCTGCTGCTGCAGAAGCTCAGGATGTTGAACACTATGGGGAAACATAAGGAAAGTGGGTCTCTTTCCCACATGGGAAAGTGCCAAAAACTTCTTGTGTATGTTGAGCCTCTTAATCTATCCTGATTACACGCTCTCTAGAGTAGTAATAGTAGCGTAACAATAAAGAAGTGTAATAATAGTACATGTGGCACTCACCTAGAGCATGTAAAAAGGCACAGAAACCATTTAGGGTACAGGAAAAGTTAGGTTCGACGAAGCCAAAAGCTTGTTCGTACTGGTGCAAAGGGGGCTCAAACTTGTTGGGAAAGGAAACTAAGCTTGTTCAAAAATTAGGAGTTTCGGTTACATTTGTCAAATTTCACGTAGGACAACTT